>JAHZNB010000755.1:0-49220 GCA_027744295.1 Callyntrura guangdongensis | reverse complement strand
CACACAACAAGAAACAAAGTTTTTTTTGTACTTGTCTGAATACACAGTAATAACTAAATGTACCGTCATGTACACACTTGCTGGTTTTGCGGGAATAAGAGAAGTGATGATAATGGAAACGCATGGTAAGTTGCATATTTGAGAACAAACAAGAGAAACGAAGAATGAGAAGAGAGCGATGAAAAAATTTTTTTTAGAGGAGGGCGATTCTTGACGAAGGATTGCCAGCCCATTCTCATTGTGCTTCGAGGGAAGGACTCGCCCTACTGGTTCCGGAGTTTTACGCATTTTCCCTATTCACTGGATAAAAGGAAGTTGTAGGTAGGCTTGCATGATGAAATGTACAGTCACCATTGTATTATGAGCAGCGAAATGAGAGTGTAATGGTGCTTGTGCGTGTCGTTAATGCGCAAATACCGATTAAACTCTGATATTATTGCTGGAGCTTTCGAGAGTGTAATTTGCTTTTTATAAATTGTAGAATGGATCACACGAAATAGTTTTTTTAAGGTATTTACTTCGGATTCAAACCTACCCATCGCAGTTTTGTACAAGTTAAACGAAACCTTGCCACAGTTCCAGGCGTACATTAATATTATCTATTTTAAAATAAAAATTACTATAAACACGCTTTCCGATTTTTTTTTCAACATCTGTCAACAAATGATCGAAAGTGGCACTTCCAATTTAAGCTTACACTGCATACATTTCTTTAATTTGTGTCTATATCCACATTATCATTATTATGTATTCTGCTCGTAACAATTAGACCATTTAAGGTTATGTTCAACAATACTGGATCCATTCAGCTAGAATTTCAGGAAAGGAATGCCATCTTGAAACTGGATGGGCGCCTCACAGTTATCAGTAGCAATAATTCCAACAGCATAAAAAATGGTCTCCTCTCAGCGTGTATGTTAGTAAAGGTAAACGGAACCCTAAAGATCACTTTGCTTGTGTGTTAAAAAATCTCATCTACAACAGCACAACAGCATGTTTGTAAAAATGACGACGACGGTAGCTTCTCTCAACATTACCGTTTTCAAAGTATCGAACGTATAAAAGTGGCAAGTATTACAAGCATTTTTTTTCTGTAGAGAAGCTTTCAAAAAGCGCTTCGACAAGGCTCATAATATTAATGTAGAATACAAACAAGATCTTCAATTTCATCTTTTTTTCTCTCTTTCTCTTCTTGCCTTCCTCCACTTTGTTCCTAGCTATTTTACACGATAAAAGTACACGGTGGTGGTGGTATCTATCTATCTATCTAGCTTATCTATCTTTGTGTGTGCTTTTGACTTGGCTCAGGCGTGATTGGTGGTCTGAGGTGTGGTGTGCCTTTGTAATTGCTTCACAGGACACCGCGACAGGTTGTGTGATGTAAAGTATAACATGCCAACACATGACACTTCTCTGCTTCTTCTTCCCATCAGCAGCACATACATGCACGCATATTCAGAGATAGATGGATGGAAGCAACGTACATACATTATTGTTATTTTTTGAACAAGAAGTGTAAAGCAAGACGCGGGGACGAGAAAAATAAGCATTGGCACGAGACTAAGGAAAAAAGATGGGAAAACGCGCAGAGAGAAGAATGAAAAGCGAGTGAGAGCCAGAAAGAGCTCTCTCACTAGCAGCTCGCAAGTCTCGAATTCTCCTTAACTTGGCTATAAGCAGCCTGCAACAAACTAGGGTTACCCTTCTTCTCTCTCTCTCTCTCTCTCTCTCTGCTCAGCTCCAATATCTACTGGGTTTCGTGGAACATCCTTTGTGCCTGTGTGTTCTCCTTACTGTATATGCGCCTCTTTTGTTTGGTGTGTGGGGATAATATCAGTGCATGGTAACGTTCATACCTCAGCTCATCAGGTTCTTCCCGACGACGACAAAAACGACGGTGAGGACGGTTAGCTTCTGTTTTACGTATTGTACCAGGAAAAAGGATGGGAATGAGAACCACACACCGCAGTTTAATGGCAAAACGACATCTTGTCTGTTTCACTTTTGCCCAGATCTTATAATATGGTAGTACTAGTGGTATGTATCAGTAATATTAGCTGGAGCGCAGCGGTACTAAACTGAGCAACAGGGACAATTTGAGAACACTTTGTCTCTGGCTATGGTTCGCCTCGATTCTCTTTTTTAGAGGATCATGCCGTACAGTGGTGTGTTGTTTTATGTTAATTGAGAGTGACAAAAATATTTCGCTGATTGTAGAAAGAGAGAAATGAAGAAAAAGCGCATACTAGAGAGAGAAATATATATTCTGTAAAGCTGTCATTTACAACTCTATGTAATATTTCATTTATCCAACGAGATACAAACCAGAAATCCTTAAAAGTAGTCGGATTTTGTAGTAAAAAAGAAGTTGTTTCAATATCATTTGTTTCATAATAGGCATTATTACAGAAAAGAGACGAGAAGCCGTTTTATTGTTTCACGGCTAGGACATAAACTGCGAAAAGTTGCAGGTTTCGTGATGATATTGTTATTGAAATATATATAGCCATTGTACGTTTCGTTTCTCGTCTACCTAGCCAGCGTGAACACAGAACCGGAATAATGGTAAATGTGGTGGTGATGATGATCTTAAGGACGGTGTGAGTTGTTGTGGATTGGTGTATATGAAGTTGTTGAGAGCCCACCAAAGGTTTCCATACGTTCACTCATATCCCCGCACGAACACTGCACATAACGTTCATTCTCTCACAAGTTGAAGTAATAAAAGCATTATAGTGACTCTCTCTCTCTCTCACTGAAGTAGTAAGTAGCTTTTGACTCAAGTGAGCAGCAACTTATCATAGTGGTAGTAGTAGTTGTAAAGAGAAGAAGGTTTGTGTGAAACGTGTGGTGGTGGTGGTGTTGTTTCTCTTTGGCTATGCCATTCTTCTGTCATTAGTAGACTCTATCGCGGAGAGGGAGTGAGTGTGGATTTACACACTTCAACATCTGTTTCTTCACCTTCAGACATCAGCTCAAGTCTCTCAGATGAGCACTTCTCAAAAAAAGAACCAAAATCACCACGCACGCCACCATCACCTTCCTTCTTGACAGTTTTCTCTTCGGCGTTCATTTACAATTTTGCATAGCTTGAGCTAGCAAATGATAATATTTCATGGCATGTTTCATGTGGAACGCACTAGTTAAAGGTGAAAATTTACTGATGATATTTGCAAGGTGATAATGAGAGGTTTAAACTAAAGTAGTTTCATTGACTTTGAGAACAATCAGTTTTATTGGGAAATTGTGTGAAAATTAATTTGGCATTGTCAGTGACCCTATTCTGAGAAAGTGAAACAACTATTGTCTTTGGTGACTGTTGTGTGAAAGCGCTTGTAGCCGTTCGTTGTCGGCGTATTTTACTTTTTGTGGTTTTTCAAGAACTCATGTTGCTTACGAACAGTGCTGTGTTCACATTAGAAATGGAAGACCCACCGGGATATATGGGGACGAGGTCTCCACGTGCAACTGATTTCTCCATTGCAGCAATAATCGGTCGTTCTGCAAAGGCTGCAGAAGTTCTAAAACTGAAGGGAAGACACGGAAGATATGCAGGGAGCACCATACGACCTTTAGGTAAATGCTATTTTTTTAAATGTCGTAAAATTTATGCTATTTTATAATGTTGCATGCATGCATGCATAGAAGTGCATGAATGTTGTTTGTCAGCGGACTCGGCATCAGGCAAGAGTGATTTTGTTAATGCTAATTGTTCAAAAGTTAAAATAGTGCAATTATTCTAATTAATAAAGACAGTACAGTAGTTTATAGCACCCGTTACAGCAAAGATTTATTTAGCTTCAACTCTACATTTGACATAATACGTTATGATTTCATGGTTAAAGTGTTTTTCTAAATTAGTAATGGAAAAGATTTATTATTATGCGGGACGACACTTATTACGCATTTCAGCTCATTTTTCTACATTTGAACTAATACGTTATGATTTCATGGTTAAAGTGTTTTTCTAAATTAGTAATGGAAAAGATTTATTATTATGCGGGACGACACTTATTACGCATTTCAGCTCATTTTAACTTTTTAATTTGATGCTCGAGGAGATGAAGAATTAGATTTTAAACGATGTGTATCAATTAGCATGACACATTGGATTATAACCTAGTCAGCTTAACCCTTTACGCAATCCGATTTATAAATGATGATTATAGATGGGGATTTTGTTTGGAGATGGAAAGGAGAGAGAGAGACGAGAGGGGTGTATTTAAGATTTTATTGGAGATAAATTTGTGGTTCATCAGCAGAGTCTGGCCGGACTAGTGCTGTGCAGAGGGGAGTAACAAAGGATCTCCTGCAAAGCAAAATGGACCAAATCGTGATCGGGGTAGATATAGGTAGAGCTGTTATTAATCACTACGGCTTGAGCAAGAAAAGATGTTTCCCTCTGCACGTAAAGTTTATACGGTATTCTGAGTATGAACCGAATCTCTGTGTATCAGTCAGCGTGTGAATCATCAACTTCTTGCAATTGCTGTGTAACAAGACCCGAAAAGCGAAAAAGAGTGCGCCATATAATATTCCTTGAATAGGTAGTTGTTTTTTAAAGTTGTCTTTTGATGAGAGATTCGTCTATTTTATGTGAAATAATAATCCGCAGTACAACTCTTCGTCGTCGTTGTGTGGCATTTTTTGGAGACTTCAATTAATTAAGATAATTTGCTTCACGCTGTTTTGTACCTCATGATGAAATTAATAAACTATGATTACCCCAAGCAAAGAAAACTGCCCACGAACTGTGGCAAAAGCAGCAAATTAAATGAAGGGCAAAACGATTATTACAAGGTAGACCGATAGGACCTGTCACTTGCATGCTTATAAATGAAATAATTACTCTGCGGTTTTTTGATGGACAAGGATTGCATAACAAAAAAAAATTGTATAAAGATACTCACCACCTTTTCTGCATTACAGAGGATTCTGTTCATTTTGAAAGGGGCTTCTTTTCACGCTACTGTAAAAATTCACACTCGTCGTATGCACTATCTTTGAAAAATTAAATTTTTACGCTACATTATTATTATAAATATGAGAATAAAAAGAGACTTTAGTACGTAGCGTGCTCCTCCAAGGTGAAATGTGCGTGCAACTTTCCTTTTCTATGTAAAAGGTGGCAGAACACATGTCTGCTCAAAACAGTAGTAATTATTATCATCATTAGATTTTTCTTAAAGTATGACCACGAGTTGTAGTTGTAGTAGTAACAGACAAAGCTTACGAGTTACTCTACAGATGAGAATCAATTAAAAAGGAAAATATGTTTTCACACAGTTTTTATATAATAATTCGTTGAAGCAAATTGGATTTACTGCCTCTCAGCATGAAATCAAAAGTGGATCAACGAAAAACGTATTCGTGTCGAAAGATATATATTCAGGGGTATTTAAAATGACAGGATGTGAATTTCATTAGTAAATTACCTTACATTCTGATAACTCATCAAAAAGGGGCTTTAGAGCGTAGCACTGTGGCAGCCGCGGTACAATGCAAGTGTCACAGCGCATAACTGCTGGTTAGCAGTATAGTAAAAAGAAGAAAAAAACTTGTAAGTATTACACGAACATTGCAAGGCTACAACGCATTAACTTTCATAATGAGTCCCTGAGTGTAACAAAGTCCTCTCCCCTCTTGTCCTCCCCCTGAAGCACGTAATAATTTAAAAAAAATATGAAAAATGTGAGTGAAATACTAGTGCGAGTACAAATTAGACGTTCCTCTCATTCATGTAGAAAAATTTGTCGAGTCAACACCAGGCTCACTAATGGACTCACCGGAATCATTAACTACAGAAGGGAGCTTGAAGGAAGACATGAGTATCATTCTGGATGGGAGAGAGTCTCCAGACCTACCAAGCTCAACTTCCGACTCGCGTGACACGATTGAAGTGGTGAACCATGATGACTCTGATTTGAAAAGTGACGCTGGTAGGAGCAGTACCAATAACTCGCCTGGGAAAAATAGTAGCGGTGGTAGTAACAATAACCGAGCAGCTGGATCCCCTAATGAGAAGGCAGCCCCTAAAAATCCTCTTCTTCAGGAAAGGTGTAACTGCGAGGAGTTGCGCCATGTCATTTGTCATCTAGAAACGAAAGATCTGTGGTTTGTAACAATTTTTATCTATTTTACTTATTTAATCTATGATTGCCCAGAAACTACAATATTTTGTGACATGAAACAAAGTGTTCTCGAGGGAGGTTGAACTGAAGAAGTCATAATATTTTGGGTTTTTTTCAGGGATAAGTTCCATGATTTAGGAACAGAGATGATCATCACGAAAAGTGGCAGGTACGTGTCATTTTTTATATTTAAATCCTTACAGTTTTATATTTTATTACTACTGTTGTCCTTATTTGGCATATACTATCGTCTTGATTTCAATGCGGGACGAAATCAACTTGGCGATCAGAACTCCGTGTTTTTTTGATCTGGTTTAATGGTGTACAGGTGAAAATAAATAGTTAATGCGTCCATCGTCATGCACCCTATCTACAGAAAGCAGTATTATATGCACTCATTTTATGGAATTAAAAATGTTTCATCGTAAGGAAAAACCAATTACACAGTTATTATATTTTTAAGCATGCAACTTCCAGACACCCTGCAGACATTCGACAACATTCCAGAAGCATTTACTTTAAAAAAAGTTTTCAGCCTGTTTCCCACGCCAAAAGATCACAAGAATCACAAATTGTTATGTTGATATTGCTGCTACTATTGATTTTTGAAATGACGTAACATAACCAGTAACGATGAGCAAATAGTGGCATAGGAAAAGACCCAAGTTTTGTTTTGTCTCGTCTCAAATTATTACTTGCGAAAACGGCAGTCTACTTTTATTTAAAAATTTGGCAGTGTTTGCGAATAGTGTGTCCGAAAGGCGATAAAGCAATTTGGCGATGAAATGAAGTTAAGCAAAATGGATATTTAAAAAAAAGTAAAATAAATACAAATTTATGGATAAGCACGCAAAATACAATTCTTCTGAAATCTACAAAAACTATAGGGTTGCTTTGTAGCGAATTATTGAATATTTGCTTCTGACCAAAGATCACTTTTTTTTATCTCGACATTGCGAACACGTAACAGTAGTAATAGTAGGATTCTCGTAGAGGGTCGTTGAAAGTAATAGTAAAATTGTGCATGTGTTTTTTTTCTTTCCCTAATAACAAAATGTAACCTGTGGGAAAACACATTGTATACAAATGAGCGTTGTTGTTGTTCCTATAATTGGAGCAATTGTTCGGAAAGGTATCCAAATTGAGTAGAAATGCCTTGTAATTAGCCTCTGATAATTTGGGGGTAATACACGAAAGATGGGCAAAATTACATTGTCCTTTTCCCATTTTGACATGATATTCAGCAGCTTTTGCGTTAATAGGGGGATATTTGTCGGTGTTAAGAGGATCTATGAATATGGTAAATTATTTTTTATCGTTTTGGTGGATCCACACATCGAGGTGGTGAATAGTGGCAGCCCGTCAAAAGATATTTTGGCAGCATCTCGAAAAGTAAAGTGGCATGGGGTGTCTACTTACTCTACAGAGATCGGTGAGTAGTTTTGCCGCAAACCGTTTTTTCTGGCGTAAGGTCACTTTTCAGTCTTCTCTTCTTTTACTATTACAGTCCATATTTTTGGACGGAACGGGGCCAGTCGGAGGTCTTATTTTCCAATCTGTCTGGATTCTGGATACAGAAAAAATGCATGCATGCATGATGCATGCATTCTAGTTTTTTTGTAATCTTGTTTGCGGTCAACGCGATAGAAAAGTGGCCGACTTTGAGAAAGATCATTAACTTATTCCTTCTGCCAATACCCACAGATAGGTATTATTTTGCAGAGTGAAGAAGCTATCAAACGTAATTAGCTTGCATGCAGGCAGGTAAAAGATGAAATGCCTGAGAACTCAAACAAGTGACCGTATATACCTAAGATACGTGTATGCAATAATTTTTAAAATATTTAATTGAGGCTTGCCACTGTCATTTCATTTCATCTTACAATATTTCCTTGAAAGATCATGATCGCACACACACAAAGAAGAAAAATTTGCGAGAATGAATTGGTTGTAATTGTGTGTGTGTGTGAGAGAGAGAGAGAGAGAGAGATAGACAAGGGGAATTGTACTTATTAATTTCGTTGCGGCAGTATTATTTTTAATAAGAAACAAATTACTTATCGTTCAATTTTGCGTCTCGACGACGTGGTTGTTCTTGTGTGGTCGGTCGGTTTGTCTTTGCGTACTACGACGCATTCCACCGAGTCAAGCAAATTAACTGTTTGTCTCTCAAGTCGAAGAATAAAACAATGAATTTATCATGCATTGTGTTATTATTCTCTTTTTATTATTGGAGCAACAATTCCGAAAACAAAAATACATTAAGTTCGTTAACTTTTTCTTAAAGTGTGTTTAAGTTACCTATTGTCAAAAGTCAACCCCGCAATATTATGACATCTTTATTGTCCTGTTATGTATATTAAGTTCCTTTCTTCATTTACTCTGAATTTCCCACTTGCAGTAGCAACAAACCTGTGCGGTGAAGGTGAAATTCTAAAAAGAAAACAGTTAACAGTGCTCATCCCGTCTACATTATACACAACTATCATGTCGCACAACTTTTTTACTTTGCGTACTTGTATGCAACATAGTTAAATATTTATCACATACTTGATAGAAATATATTCACGTTTAGACTCCTCCCCTGTTTACTTCCCCGCAAATAATGTACATAATGATAATGTTACTCTCTACATACACAGCAAGCAGCCTAATATAAAAACTGATGAATATTATGATCAAGTAGGTTCATTTTTCTTTCGTACTTAGCAAATAATACAAAAATAATGAGGTGTATTGCATGATGCACTATGAATGATGATGATGATAATAATAAATGTATGGGAAGAGAGGTAAAGACGCAAGAGAGCGTGACTCGGCTGCTCTGACTTATAAAAAAGAGTGAGAATGTAATGCAGACACTGCAGACAGAAAGGGAGAGAGAGAGAGAGAGCAGTTATGGTAGAGTTTCTATATTGTTGTGCATAACACCGCCACCGCTGCCGAGGATGTTCATATCTGTGTGCTCTTGTAACGAAGGGTTGGGCGCTTCTGTTCCAGCTAACCTATGATTAAGCAGAGAAGTTTATCCTGTCTTGGCTCCACACACTAGGTAACTTGTTACTACAAGTTGTACATAAAGCATTATATATACCTACACACACGACGTTTTAGTATATAATGTACTTGTTCACATTCGCTTACCACCACACGGCTTTTTGTATTATGTGTCGTGTCGTCGTGTGTTGTGATGCACATTAAATGGATCCCAAAAAGCCCCAGTTTTTTGTCCTTATAAAAGCGTATCGACGACGTAACTTATGGATCATCTTTTACCTTTTCTTTTAACGCTCCTTGTACGCTGTAGTGTTGTGGTGGCAAAAGAATATTACGACAAGCTACACTGTCAGAGATTATAGTGTATATTGAATAGGAAAATGATTCATGATGATTTGTGAGTTTTACATGCTAATTTATTTTGAATACTGATTTGTTTTTGAACCAAAATAGTCTCAAGGAAATAATTATTTAAATTGGGATGTTAAAAAATTATTTACCAATACATGTTCTCTTTTTTTTTTAAAAAAAAAAAAAGATGAGTGTCTACATTTCCCGAGTTTAGTTTTTGAGTCTGGTTGGTCGTTTTTGTTTATTGCTGCCTCGAGTCAACTTTATTATTCATTTGAAAATAAAAATGTAGCAAGAGCAATAATTTATATTCCAAATAGAAATGTTTGCATGAATTCAAAGTGCGTGCGAGTGGTGGCCAGACAGGACAGGAGCAAAACATGATATCATTATCATTACTACATAAATAATAAATATCTTAACAAAATTGTGTATGTATCTTTAACACAAAAACATCGTCCCTCGATACGTCCTTCTCCGTCCTGATGGTGTCATGAGGGCTGCCGGTGGTGGTTCCGCTCATTTTTCATGTACACATTTGAATGAAATAGACGGATGGATTGATGCATCTGTTGTCATTGTCTGTTGTTGTTTAATCATCATTCTATACGAATCTCGTATATTCACTAGTTCATTATATATTTTAGTGTTTCATTCGTGTTCTCTCTACTCACTCCTCAAAAACATTTCCCTACACCTATACTACTCTCTCATGCCATTTTCCTTACCTGAAAAGTAAACCGTTTCTCCAATGCTATCCAGTAAACGATACTTGTTGGTCAAAACGTTGCATGAGGAGGATCACATTATGCTGTTGTATCAGAGAAGAGTGGTTTCAAATGAGCATTCCCTGTTTTACACGAAAACTCCTTGACATGTCATTATATTATTATTACCAGCTCTACTGCATATGTATATTTAGCCTTGTATATATCAACGTTTTTACTAATGATTACATGCTTCGTTCTCCCGTCTCGTGTTCTTGTTTCCTAAAAATACGCACGTAAGGTTCCCCGTTCTACCGTAATAAAGCTAATAAAGGATAATAAAGAGATATATAACACAATATGTTAGATTATGTTGTGCGTGCAAGTTAAAACAAGGAAAAATACGGGGAAAACGGAGAGAGAGAGGATATCTACAATTGCATGCAACCAGCAGCCAACCTCTCCACAAGCCATTTCACACTAAAAAGGCTGACAGAGCGCCAGAGTGACAAGGAAATAATGTTCATTGTATGTGCATGTAAGTCTGCATCAATATGGGATTATTGCTATTATTATTGGACAAGAGTACATGCAGTATGTACATTATTAGAGTATAAGTTTAACCATTTACTTTAAAAGTTTCTTGATTCACCTTGTTATATTGTAAAATATACACGTAAGCAATAATTCTAATGTGTAATATGTCAATGCAACAAAATGGCATAATATATTTCATGCACTCCACTTGTTTGTTAGGTGTACACGATTTTATTGTTTCATTCCCCACTGTTTCGCTCTCAAATTACTCGCTTTTGAAGTTGGGGTCTAGGAAAAGTGTGTAAACCATTTTTTGTCCCTTTTGCCGTTATAGATGGGCATAACACATTGAACAAATTGTACATATTTTATAGCTGTTTTTTTTTGCTTGTTGCCGTATACGTAGGAATGGACACATTTTTGCGTCCTTTTTTTTACTTTCATTCACTTGACCAGCTCAGCAGCAATTTAATGGCAAAATGACACCAGGAGAGTCATGAAGAGTCGTGTCATTCGACTTTTTATATTATGTCACCTTTTGCTATTATCTTGTATGCACGCATCACGTTATTATTTTCTATGCACATAATACAGAGAGTAAACACAACAGCCATACAGGCATGCGTGATAGACAGTAATTTCTTTTTTACGGTTGAAGTGTGCAGCGTATCTAAAAGCGTTTTAAGGACATGTATACTGTAATACATCCGCTACTCTCAGCAATCATTGTTAGTTTCACGCTTGTTGTAGGGTTGACTCGACTTCTCCGTATCAGCACAAATGGATGACGCCATGACGCGATCGTCTCTACTTGCTCGTAGACAGGAGGGTGAACAATAACAGAAATAGATTTAGCGTCCCTTGGGATATTATGAATGATAAAAACTTGTCAGATGGCTAGGGTTTTTTTATTGGAGAGTGGTAAATGGACATGCAACTGATTTGCACCATTTTAGTTAGACAATCTTACAACATCACACGATATTTGCATGATTCTCGCCACTATTACCGTTTAAAAAATGTAATAAAACCGTCTGCACGACGTATCACATATTATATTGGAAGCGCGTAGTGTTCTGTTCGGGAAAAGTAATGGTGACGGTTGTGTCGTATAATATTACAGCCGCGTTTTTTGGGATCATCATCAGCAGCAAAATACCTACATTCTGTGTGAGAATGTCTAACCCAGCAAATCTTAATGGATTAGTTTAGTGTGTATGAATTACTAAACGTATCATATATGGAGGCTGTCACGAGGATGATCATCATTTTGCATGTGCAATTAGCATGATGAAACATGAAAATATCTACAGATTGAAAGGTTGAATATGTACGATGTAATGGTAGCAGCAGCAGCGTTTATGTGCACTCCTCTGTAGAACCTCATTTGCATACGTTTAGTCTGGTTTGTTGTTGTTCATAAAATATCCATTGTAGGTGCTTTTGCGGCTCCCGGTTTGGCTTCCTTCTTTTGAGACATTCATATCAGCAGGGGTTCAACAAGGGTGATTTGTATTAATCACAAAGTGGGGAGTCAAACAAGCTGCGATGTTCTCACTTTTTATTAATTAATCAAATGTAAATCATAAAAAGAAGAACTGCGGTCAAGTCAAACTGCCATTATGCTACTTGAATTATTGGCGTTAGTTACAGGGGAATTTTAGGCAGGAAAATAACTCAGAGCTTCATTCAACCGCATAATTCAAGGGAAAAGAAAAAATTACGAGAACATAAATTATAGTTTGCTTTAGTCCCTTTTTATAGGTATTTTCTCCCCGGCAGGACAACAATTAGCCCAATTGCATAACAGCCGCAAACGTATTGGCTGAGAAAATTAAGATGAAAAATTGTTGTGAAAAAAAAACAGAGGACGCTGTAGAAACCGTGATATTTTTTTCCTCATTTTACAAACTACTTTTTGCTGGATAGCTCCAAGGACATAAAAATCATTTTGTAACCTTTGGGAGTCAAATATTATTGCATCATCCCTTCAAACCATGAGACTGTTGATGATCGTTGAAGTCAGCAGATCTCAAGGGAGGTAGCTTGATCCCGTGGAAATGTGTCTTTTTCCACACTTCCACCAAACTCATTCAAAAGAAAGCCCGCAAAATATACAAGGAGTTTCACACATGGCATCACTATCTTTTCCTTCTTTCACATGACAGAGAAGAACACCGACATATTACACACGACACACCACCAGAGAAGCCATAGAGAATGAGTAGTGGTACAACATCATCATGATTAACATCAAATCATTTCTCCCTGGGGCAATCCTTGTCGAGTGAATCGGGTGAAAGTTTTCCCACTTTTCTGTCTGTTACAAAATTCACCACCACACCGATACTCGGTAGTAGTAGTAATAATAAGTAATACGGATATAATGCATGTTTTACTGTCCACGAGAACATGCCGCCCTAAAAACTTGCTTATCAAATTATTATGTAATGTGCTAAACTTTCCCGTTGCTACTGCTCCCTTTGGTCCTTCCGTGACGTTGCCACACTTTACGACAACCCAGTCAACTTCTTGATGTGCAATAACATTTCACCCTGCACAAGCCTGACTAGTATGACCCTTTTCAATTTCCCATGCAGAAGAGAGAGAAGAAGAGGCTTCCCTCTGAAAATAATTATTGTTTCATATCACTTTTCAAAGTGCTTGCAAAAGTATATATGTCACACATGCTAGTAAAATTTTAAGCAGCTATACAGAAACACATGGAGAGTTATTCACAAATTTTACTTACTTTCCTGGTCCTCTTGGCATGCATGTACACCGCATTTACACACAGGGACATTTTTGTCAAACATCATGAGAACATAAAATACATTTTAGAAACTTGGGTTTCCCTGTAATCATAATGTAATTGGTATTGTGTACTCTCGAACCTCACATATGATAAACAATAAAGCCATTTTCCAACTGACATCCATCAAATCAACATCATGTTTTATTGTTGTAGAAAGTATCTCACCATATATTTTGTACCATCACCCTCTCTCTCTAAAGGATGGATAGATAGTGTGCGATATGAACATGTCGAGCACTGCTTCCTCCAAGTTTGGTTTTACGTAATTGCGGAATAGTTAAGTAGCTTGAATGTATTTACAAGCTTCATGAATGCTCGGATGGTTCCCCTTTTTGTGTCCCTGGCTCTTTCACTCTCGTTCTCACTATCCCCGCGCGCCAGGTCTACTTTATAAATACTAATCCAGTTATACCACATAGTTTATAATGACGTTTGGTTGTAAATACGTCGAGAAAGTAAAAAGTAAGAAGGGTTCTTCCCTATTTACGAGTCAACATCGGGAACGTTCTAAGGTACGCAACGTGTATAAATAATTCCATCCTTTGTATATCTCATCATAATGATCATCGTCATCGTAAAAGGGAAAAATAACTCCGTTTTATATGCACTGAAACTTTTAGAAAAATGGATAATTCCTATTTTTTATTGAGTCGTTTCCTACTTTTTGTGATATTTTTTCATACGTTATGACTTAAATATTTTTGTGTCTACTGCATTTTCAATGAGGTTCGATAAAAAACTGGTTTAAAAACTGCAGAGAGAGAGAGAGAGAGAAGTTGAAATGGTATATGTTTGTATGAAAGAAAGACCGGCATCGTGGAAAATGTTGATGTAATATTTACATTGGTAAGTGGCTTAAACTATGAGATGATGATACGATACGTTTTGAGTAAAATATTTTCACCGCCCTCTAGCCGTAAAAAGTGTTTGAAATATTCATGATGCTTTTTGCAAGATAAGCATTTTTAAGTAAAAAAAAGTTATTCCATTTTCTGAAGAAAAAACATTCTGTGGTAGAGAGGTAGGTACTCTGTAATGCGGGATAAATGCATTGTCGTAATACACGTCTATATTTATAAATAACAGCAGAGTTATGTACTCGTTGGTTTGTCCCAACTGTAGAAAGAAAGTCTTTTTTATATTCATCTTCATCATATCTGAAAAAGCGAGAAAACTCAGAGCTCATTATATAGTTAGTGACCGTCTCGTAAAAATTCAGCTCACTTTACATTTCATTATCCCACGTGGTTTCACTAAGTATATCCAATAATATTATTTCACGAAAAAAATGTATAATTTTCAAGAAGCCTCACACTTTGGCCCCCTCTTCTACAAAGTGTACTTGGCAGGCTTGTGAGCTTTTTTAATACGACGAGCGTATGCTTTCATTCAAGGTGTTTACCCAGCTAACCTGTCTAGCTAATTCACAGTATTTTCGCGACACGTTGGGTAATGGAGCTTGTCGTAAATGACGACAATATTTTTCTCCACCCGAGCTGAAAGCAGATCCGCATATGGAACAATCGTCGTCGTCATACCAGGCAATAATGTCGTGCTATCCATTCTCCCTGTATGTGCATATGCACGATTTATAATGTGTCTGTGTTATTATTAGGTACCTATGTAGGAAATATAACGGATAGTCAGCATTGTAGGGAAAGAAATGATATTGCAAGAGAAATTGTAGTCACCAACCGCAAGGCCCATTCGTTAAGTTGCAGTTGGTAGGAAATTTTTTTTGTCAGTTTGTCGCATTGTGCATGCTAATGTGACAGATATTCTCGCTTTTCTTGTCAAGTCTTTTTATCGACGCTGCGCTCGTTGTTAAAAAGCTACCACTTACCACTGCCATTTCATTTTTGTGATAAAGTAAGAAAAAAAGAATGGAAGGCGAGGCAAGGCACGCGGAGTGACAATATACGTATACAACACGCACTAGAATTATTATCATAATATGCATGAACGTTAGGGTTTTTGTGGAAGTTTGAAGAAACCAAGTGGTTCAGGTATATGTAGTATAGATATTGTGTGTGAAGAAGAAACAACGTGTAGGGATGTACTTATCATTACATTTATATACCTACTCACTGGCAACGTTTAACTGTTGTAATAGGTGTGATCACTCGGCGGAGGACGGGAAAAATAAAGGCGAGAATTGTATAGAAAAATAACATTTTCTTTTGTGCGAGTGCGTGTATTTTGTAGAAAATGATAATATTATGACTGTCACTATTTCCTGGAGTTCCTCCTTCCATCAACCCAACACAAAGCAGGGAAAAAAAGATGGCATTATGGTCGTACCTGGTCATCGGTGTGCTTTATATACAAAGAAGTGTAGTAATGATATGGAGGAAAGGCGAGTCCCAAATTAATAATATTATTTCCAAAGCACGCTGCAATTCATTTCGTCATATCCATCCGCGATATCATCCAACTCCCGCTGTTTTGCTACTGGCATTTTACACGAAGAAGGCGTTTGTGGGCACTATAACGACTGTGGAGTACACGACAGCAGCAGTTTGTTCGGCTGGTTAAAGGAAACGTGTGTATATTCCATGTACATTATATGCATAGGTTTTTTAGTGGTGCGGTGCTTATCACAAGCTTTATTTAATAGCTTCAAGTTGTATTCACCGTATGTCAAGAAATGTTTCGAGTTAAAACCACTTATAAGCGATTGGAATAATGACGGAGTACCGGTGGGCTGTTCCCATTCTGTCTTTCACACACAATGCTGCGTATCGATAAGGTTGGACGAGTAAATTCAAAAGGATAATAGGAGCTTTTGGATTATTGATGTACTTAATTTAAGCTTTCGCAGTATTACTCATTAATAAGAGTTTATAGGAGTGTATAAAATTTTTTTTTTAATATTAAAAGCCAATAATAATTTTTAGACATTTTCAAATTATGTTAACTCGTTTGGTAGAAGAGCTGTGAAGCAGCGGTGGCAGTACCATCAATAAAAATGCATTTTGGCTGTGAAAACTTGCTGGATGAAAGGAAAAACAATGAAAGTTATGTGTGCGTATCCGTAATTTAAAGCTTCTGAAGAAAGTAGAAACGAGTGGGGATAAAGCAGGCATGGCATGCGCATAAAATACCAATGAAGAAGTCATCATTCAGTTTCACATCAAGAAATTGGCTCATTTTGCACCAAAGTGAGAACTTGCTAACCTTTTAGTCGAATGAAATATTGAAAGACATTTTCACTCATGTCTGGAAGGAAAAGAAACCACAGTGAAATAATAATTCAGGACCAACAAACAAGAGCCAGCATAGCATTTCTAATATGTCCTGTGTACACTCCCGCTTGCACCCCGGTGGTTCTAGTGTTACGCGGAAAAACATGTAAAGAACAGCATTACATACATACTTAGAGATTTTCCTGTAGTTGAAACACAGCAAAAGTAAAGTATCTACTGGGCATTTTCCTGTTCGTCACTCATGAGAAATGGCAAAAGCTCTCTGTGGCAGGGGACGGTTGAAGATTTTCCTCAAACTTTTCACGAGATGCATTTTTTATTTCTTTTCGTCTTTAGGCGAAAAAGGAAAACAAGGAAACTAAGACTTTTTTTCTCATTCTGGCAACTGTACTGCAGCAGCTTCACCACTCCTGCTCCTACTGCTTCTCATGTCAATGTCAGAACACGGGAATGAAAGGAAAAGCTCTCAAGAAAACTGGTTGGTTTGTTATTTCCTCAATTCTACACATGATATGTGTGTGGCATACTGAAGATATGAATGAACTACATAGTTGGTATGCTGTTGTTGCTCCTTTTTCACCACACGCCCACATAACAGGAAAAGAGTTATACTGTGGTTTGGTTTGAGTACTACCATGCACAAATATCCTAGCCAAGTTTTCTCTATTTCACTTAAGTTTTATTAGGGTTTCAATCTATGGTGAAAGGTGTCTTAAGTCAGTCAAAGAGAAAATATCATCATCATTTGTACACATCTAGTCTATCCACACCACAAGACTGAGGAAATTCCCGGGAGATTCTTCACTTCTTTCTATGTATCGTTTTCACACTAGTACACCATTTTTTCCTCAGTGAGCATATTGTTACATAATAGTGTTCAGCTCAAAACTACCGTGTGATATGGTAAGGTACTTTATACTTTATGGGCAATTCAAAAATTGGGTTGACCGACATTGCCTACTAGAATCGGCTTTGATCTCCTTAAATATTTCTCTTCGTCGGGCTTTTAGTCTTTGTTAATTTGACGGACATTGACAGGTTGAATGAAGCCCGTACTTCATCTTGAGCTGTTTTTCCTGCGAGATAGTTGCAGGTAGCAGGTAAAAATGGAACATGCTTTTTTATGCAAAATATTTAGAAAATATGCTGTACAGCTGGTTGTACCGACGATGTTTATGTAAGAAACAAGGTCTGAAAATGTATTTGTATTTGAAGAAATGCTCTGAGAATACGGATCGATGATATTCATATAAAATTTGTGTTTCCCGAAGCGCACTTTAGCATTAAAAGTTTTTGCAGCTCCCTGACATTGCATGTCTTCATTACTACAGGATTTGACTGTGTTGTCAGTTAGGGAGCTGTTGTAAGTTCAATACAACCAGTAGCTATACATATATACATGTTATAATGTATATGATCCACCTACAAGCACTAAAGTTCCGAATCCTTTCGTCAATAAACGAGCGGCTGGTGGAATAAAAAGTAAAACGAATGAAAGAGTTGACAAGAACAAGTCAAGGAAATGGAACAGCGTCGATGCGAGACCATTAACAGTTTCTAATTTCAGTTTGGCAGATAATTTACGCCAAAGTTTCCATCAGCAGTGCAGCTCCTAACGACCTTAGTCTAAAGCTCCGATTTTATCTTCTTGTTAGTGCTTCTCTTTTTGATACTGTACTTATACTGCAGCCACTTTGAAACATAACATTCTTCCATATAATAGCATCCTTCCTGTTAGTCATGTTTCGTGCTGTTATTACCAGCATATAGAGCTTTTTAGGGAGGAGAGAAAACTACGTGAGCACCGTCAGAAAAGGAGTTTACTTCTAAATGTAGTGGCGGCCGTATCACAGCAAGCAATAAGCTGCAGTGGAAGTAGCGTACTTGAATTGTTGTATTAAGAGTTGACGAGCTGTTCAAATAACTAAAGGGAACTTGGAAAGGAGCATTATTACTGTTATGACTTTATGGCAATATACGACGAGGCAAGCATATATGGCCTTATAGTAAAGCGTACAGAACACCCCCTCCCCCCAGCATACACATATTATTTTAATATATGAATAGTAGGAAGGCATGGAGGAATATTGACTACACGGTTGGAGTTGGTCTCCTATCACTATATACTACTCAATAACGACATTGCTATCATCTAAAGGATTAGAGGGTTTATACCAGGAAAAAAATTCTGAGTTTTCATTGTCTTTATATAAACTAGGCATATAAAAGTGTACAGAAAAGCAGAGGGAAGAGTACCAGTACCACCGAAGTAGTGGTATTAGTTTGGTTCTTATGCTTGCATACACTTGACTGCACTGACACAATAAGAGTCATATGTTGCCTACTCCCCGTTCCTCTGCTACTTTCTTCTCGTCACTGTGTTCGTCGTCTACATGTTTCCTGGAAATGTACGTGGGAAATCTATCTCTTGCTGTTTCTTTATAAAATACATGTAGACAGATACTAGATAGTAGTCTACCGCCTAACACCACCACACCATCCAGCAACTTTGTGAAAAGTTTTAGGCAGCTTGCCAAAACGTAAACTTCAACAACGACTTCTGTGCAGTGAGTGCTGAAGAGAGGGTGGAAAGAGAGATACGAACTAAAAAGAGCCCCCAAAACTCACTGGTTCGTTTTCTGTCGTATATTACTAGGCTTATACTGGAGCTACACATACACACACACCGTATATCAAATATAAGAACATTCTTGTTCCGAAAGAGCGATTTTTTTATCTACAGCTTATAAAGTACATGAAATGAGGAGGAGAAGGAGTAGTGGTAGTAGTCTCTTCATTTTCTCTCGTGTTTTATGTGCATGATGCTTGAAGCAAGAAGAAAATATTGTTTGATACGATAGGCTTTTCTCCACTTTACTCACTTTACGGCCTCTATCACTGCTGCCACACGTTCTCCCCTAGCATAATGTAAAGAGCTTGCTGACTAGGACAAAGTAGCTGTGGGAGCTGAAGCGTCCAGCTTAAAAAAACTACGTACTAGCAAAATACTTTCTATATAAGACAGACACAACTTCTCAGACAAAAGTTGACACAATAGTTTGCAGGCATATACATATACACTGTGTATAACCAATATGTAAGTTTACTCTTTGATGGAATACAATGCTATGCAGTTGCATAATATGGAAGTGCCCATATTTTGGTACGAAATGTACGTAAGAGAAGATTTTGTCATATATCAGCTATACAAGTATATAGCTGTAAGACTCCACACGTTTGTTGCATATTGCATAACAACTTAAAGGTAACATGTTCTCCATCATCAGCATTGTATATTGTGCAAAAGGTTCCATATTATGCAGTGTTTCAGTATAGTTTAGCGAATCGTATAAATGAAAAATGAGCCGAAAATTTATTTTAAAAAGCACTCAGCCAATCCTGTGTTATTGTCATTGGCTAGTTGAGCCGCATATAACGTGCTGCATGCCCTGTAGTTTAAACAGTAATTATTTTTGTTTTACAATGCCCCAAAACATGCCCAGATGTAGAAAAAAAGAGAGAAACAATGCATTTGTAATGTTTGGAAGAAATGCTTGGGCGAACATAAACCACAGGTTTTCTATTTTAAAAAAGATGTTGATTACTATATTCGTTTGCCTCAAAGTGCTAGTTAGTTTTGGACTAAACTTGTAACCAAAACCACAATGAAAACGTTGAAACCCCTGACTTGAAACCGCAGCAGTAAAGCATGTAAAAATAGGACTATTTTAGCGGTTGCACCAAAATCAGAATAAAGTGTTAGCAAGCTGTGTGTGTAGTTAGTTGATAGGGTGGTAGTGATGTTAGGGAGAAGTTATTCTTGTAGTCATTCACCCAAGTTTGGTGTTGTTAAAGGAAGCCTAGTTGGTATTCTAGGGAAAATCTGTACAGGAATCTTCACGAGCTAATAAGGTTAAAGAATCGTCAAGATGGCGCACGACGATTTCTCCCTTCTTTTTTCGAGTAAAAACACACGGGCTCACCAAACATAATATGTTAAAAGAGCGTTTCTCTCTTTCCCGATTTTATGGCCACGAGAAGGAAATGCAAATGAGGGGACGAGCAGTAAAAAGAGAGAGAAAATGTAGCAGTTAAAAGGAATTTTGGCTAGAAAACTTACTTTTTAAGGGTAGAAAATATCCCATAAGCGAAATTACATTATAATAAGATATAACTAATGATATGGGCAAGCCGTAAATATGCAAAGTGTTATCTTATATAGTTATATGGCTCTCATGTAAGAAGAACTCTATCTGTGTACAAGACGCTTCCTCTGCACCAGACTCGGCTCGTATATATGTAGAGGTGGCTTTATAGGCCTAACTTGTAATAAATGTGTTACTTAACTAGCTTTCTTCCTCCTCGTCTTCACATTTTCACAGACAAGTTAGAAAACCAAGTAAATGTGAGGGAGCACATCCGATAAGCTTCATGAAAATGTGCCTCTTCAGCTCATCACACTTCAACTTTTCGCACAACTCAGGCACTTTTCAGCCCTTCATGATCTCAAGAGGTTTTCTTGGAGCTCATCTCCACTTACTATCACACAAGTTTTTTTCTCCCCGCTATGACTGCCATAATAACTGTGAGTTCTTGGCTCCTACTTTTGATATCATAATGCACTCAAGTGGTATACTAATATAAATATATGGAAATGTGAAAATGTGTTTTCTTTATATATCACTTGCTTATAAAAACACCCATACTTCCTTATCATATAGGTATATATATATATATCTGATTTCCCTACTACTTGCTCACAGTCCAAGTTTGTACATACTTAATAAAGTCATCCAAAAGTATATTTTCGTGAAAAGGAGAGAAGAGAGCCAAGTGTAAAAGTGGGAAAAGACTCAGCTTCCTTGTGCAAGCTCTCATCTCCATTTTCAAGCACTTTTCCTCTTTCTGTTTTTGCTTTCCTCCTCCATGTCGTCATATTTTCATCTCTCTCTCAAGAAATTCTCTATTTCTCAGAAAATTTTCTTTCTTGACTACAACTGCCACTAGTACAGACTGTTCCACACATACTGCAACTTCCTCTCTCTCTCTCTATCTGATACGGAAGGTATACTGATAGTTTTGCTAGTCTTTGATGCGTTAGGCACATACGGACGTGTGTTTATGTATACTTACCTTTAGCAAAATTAGATAGGACAGTTGGAAGTTAGAGAAATGATTTGTGAGTTCAACTTGGACCACATCTCATCTCCTTTTTATGGCTGTCTGCTGCCTCCGCATGGACCACCAGTTTTATGTTAAGTACCTCGTGCACCCGTCCGTACTGTTTCTAGTAAAGCATGGCCATCAGTTACTGCGTTATAATGTACTGCTCTCGTTCTATTCTTCAATAAAATTTATCTTGCTTTTCGACCAGCCCGAAAAAAACCTTATGAAACGAATATGTTCCCAAGTTCTTTATGCACCAAAAAATTAAGAGGATGGATTTTACTCTTTATGAAATGGAATACCACCACAACTGCTATCTGATGCTACCGTCATGGCCGAAATTAATCTTTTCCTTTTACTTTGTTGAATATGTTTGTATTTTTTTCTATTGTTTATTGTCATCTCTAAATCATCATCGCTTATCCCAAACAATTTGTCATTTACACACCACCACTCATGTAATGAAAAAAACGGTATGTTACAAAACAATTGCTTTAGTACTGCGTTAATTCTGCCGTACAGTTGGTGCTAAACTCAATGCATCGGTATCAACCGAGAGTACATCTGGTCAAATGGCGTGAAGGAATGATGGCTAGTGGAAATTTCATCAGCGACCTCGAATCGGAGTACTTTCGAACATTCATCTTCCCAGAAACGGTTTTTACTGCTGTCACCGCATATCAGAACCAACTGGTAAGAATCATTTTAATAAAAGCTTGCTTAAATCATTAACGCATTGTCTATCTTTTCTCTTAGTATTATTTTCTTTTAAAACAGCATTGTTAAGAATTACTTTGTACCCATCATACCTAAATGCATACTTGCTACCACCACTCTGCAAAACATTCCGATCAAGACCACCAACCAACCAGTAGTATGAAGACCTTGTCAATGTGAATCTCGATATCTCACTTCATCTTTCCATTGAAACCACTTTTACCATAATAATGTATATGACAATCGGTGCGTAACCGTCACCGACGATGAGTTCTTGTGAACAGCATAAAGCCTTTAAATTACGACGATGACTACTCAAATGGGTAAAAAACGTAGTGTGATAAAGCAAAGTGGTTGTTGAAGCGTCGATGCAGTAGCAAATACTGTCATTTCATATTACCCAAGGTAGAAACTTTTATAGATATGTTTATAATATTATTATCATCTGCAGAAATCTGACCGAAAATGCAAATGACACATTGTGTCATATAATCATATAAAAATACCTATCCAAGAATCAAGACGGGTAATCGTGGTACTTGCATACCTACTATACCTATACCGTCTTGCCGCACACATCACGGATTGATCATGGATGTCTCTGTTGATACATGTTGTGTGATCTGCGTTGCTCATCCTCACTTTTTTTTACTGGTGTGTGTGCAAATGCTTGTTGAGTCACTCCATATAAAATCCCATACCATTCTCAGCAAGTTTATTCAAATGCTTTTAGATCAATCAACTATAAAAGAAGAAAAGTAGTCCCTTATTGAATACAATGTGAGAAGAGAGTGTACATGTCGACGGAGAGAGAGAAAGAGAGAGATGAGTGTGTGATTGTGTGAGGTCCATTTAACAAAACTATCATGTATGTGATGCTGTCATTTGACTATTTAGAGAGTGTATTTATGAATTCAATTTTTTATTCGACACGTTGACGCTGCTGTGTCTTGTCTTAACCATTCATAGGAATGCTTGTTACTTTAAAGCAGAAGGAGAGGCATCCTTTTTCTAAAAACATTACCCTCATCGTCATCATCATAACGCGCGGTAGTCTTGCTATATTGTTAGTTTATAAGATGTAGTTGCATTTTACATTATTTACCGTCACAACCTCACAGCTCATTGTTGTTGTTACAAACACAGTTCATCTTGAAAGCTGAAAGCTTGTTAAATCTGATTGTTTGTTGGCAAAGTTTTTTTTTTCAAACATCTCTGCCATATACACAAATGCACACTATCTCTCTCTCTCTCTCTCTCTCTTGAAAGCTTCTTCGAATAAGCTCATCTTGTTGCTTGATGATGACTGGTGATCAACGACCCGATAAATCGCATTTGATGTAAATGTGAATAATAATACCAATCCTGTGCTTACGCTGTTGGTCTTGTGCATTAAGATTAAGAATACTGTTACAGTGGGAGTAAATGCGTAATGAAAAACAGACAACTCCAAGGATCTTTTGTTGATCAGTCAGGATACGAAACGAGTGAAAAGCCAGGCAAGGTTTTTTCTCCTTTTTCTATCGATGCTGATGCTTCTGAATGAGTGATTGATTACACCGAAGTACATGTCTACACGTACAAAAGGAATGGCCGTATTCAACAACTAAAACATCAAAAGTGAATGACAGTATTAATTTGCTTCGACGCGACCACCGACGATTAGGGATTCCTGAATTGATCAGATTGCAGTGGTGAGCAACGAAATCGTGGAAAATAAAGTTGATATGAAAATGGCAACCTGAAAACTTGTATGGGCAGACCTATGTATACCTGCGCGGTAACGTGTTCATGTAACTTTTACATGACGCAATACTCTTAAGTGGAAAGCAACACACACGTTAGTTTGTTAGCGGATAATTATCACAAGTCTATCGAGTAAAAAAGCCGACCATGTGTAAAAGTAGAAAAACAGCAGTCTGGTGCCTTTCAATTTTCCTATTCAAGTTGAAATGATGTTAGCCTTTATTTTTTTATTTAAACTGTGTAAAAATAAATTTGGATCAATCAATACCAGAGTTTAGCTTTGAACTGGTGATTTACTCACATGATACATATATATTATTACATTTTACAGCAAAGATATTGAGAATTGAGGTTATTTTAAACTGTGTAAAAATAAATTTGGATCAATCAATACCAGAGTTTAGCTTTGAACTGGTGATTTACTCACATGATACATATATATTATTACATTTTACAGCAAATGATATTGAGAATTGAGGCACGCTATATTTTTGACTAGGAATTGTTGCACGCATCTTCATTCTTCGAAAATAACAATACAAAGATTTTTTTTCTAATATCCCTTCACAAATTGCGACTCACGAATATTGTGTTAAAGCGTTGAAATCGAAGGTTTCAGGTGTTAGAAATTATTAGAAAGCACACTCATTTCATAGACATTTTCACAGGATTGATGTGTTGAAGTTTGTGCTATCATTACATTTGGTTGGTTCCACACAACTATTATCTATGTGTGTAACTGCCTGTTTAGAAATATGTGTTGGTCTCGTTATACCTATGGTCTGCGTTCTGACAAAGTTGCGTCTTTTCATGCGCGTAAATACCGTTTATGGCGTGACATGCTACGCTCACGGCTGTTACCCTTCTTTGTCGATGTGCTGTGTGATGTCCAATTCATTTTGAGCTCATGTTACTGAAAATGAAATAAAAGTATATGATTGGTAGTTTTAGGTTTTGATTGTGCAGAGAGTTCTCATTGACATGTACGCCGTATTATCAATAGAATGTCCCTGTGCAAGGTATGTGAATGCATATAAACTTTCTGTGCAATGTAGTTTTAATGAAAGATATTTATATTTTAAAAAACAGTTGACTGGTATGCTTGAAATAATAGAGATTGTAGAATAGGCCGGACAGACTAAAAAAATATTTCGTGTAGCGTGAAAATTTCAGCCATGTTGATTGTCATGCAATTCATTATTGTTTAAAGAACATCATCATAACTGAGGCAACTTGGGCTTTCGTGAGTAACCGTGAGCCTTATCAGATAAAAATTTCTACATTAGTACCTGAAAATAGTTTCAGCGGATGTGCACCATTGTTTCTGAAAACCCACCTTTTCCTAACATTTTATCTTGAACATGGGAAAGTTTGAGAATTGGGGGCTGAAAACTTTTCAGAAGCTTTTGCACTATAGTTAACACGAAAATTAAAATGACCACGCGAAAAGTGAACTCAAAAACGCACAAAATATTTAACCTCGTACACTACACACCATCAAATATTAAAACGACTGGCCCATTCTCTTTGATACCAGGGCACATGCTACTTTTGTGCTAAAAATGCGCTCATGGATTTTCCTACGTGTTCTGGTATGCAGGTAACATACTGCTTACCTTTGTAACATGTTATTTGATAGCGTGTAACAATGGTGTAGGTAACGTGCCGTCAAAGCAGCCCACTACCAAACTCCAAAAGAAGCAAGAGCGCAGCTCCGCTCCTTAACTGCTTTGTTTTCTGCTTCAACTCATTAGGCTTCACATGAGTCGTAGTTGGTCTGTAGATGGCAATTAAAACGCTTCTTCGTCGTATACGGCTTTCGTAATGTTGAGGTGCATCTCACTTACTACTACATATACACGTAATTACAGCAAGCCCAACTTACACCAACAATCAACCCTATTTTATACTAAAGTCACAACAAAAATAGCAATACAAACATTGAACAACAACAAGCGAAGAGATCTCTCTCTCCCTACATAATACATTTATTTCACCACTATTTTTCCCATGCTCCTCTAAATTATTCACACTAGTCAAACACCTTTGCCTGAACTCAAATCACACGTAAGTAGGAGTAGCCAAAATGTCTCTGCAAACAATCCAAAGACATTAACGAGTACAACATCATAAACCGATGTTGTACGTGTCGTTATTACTCTGTCTGTTGTGCCATAATTGACACTGACAGTTTGTTGTTTTGTGTGCACAGCACACAGACAAAAAAAAATTGAGGATTCAAGTGTCATTACGTGATCCGCCATTAAATTACGCTTTGACCATCATCATCATTAACAAAACAACTACTGGAGCAAATGTGCCTTTTTGTGTACATGCTTGTGTGCATTTGCCGACTTACTAAGTAGTAATAAATAGCATCAGAGAGAAAGAAAAACATAGAGAGGTGAAATAGAACAGCCAAAAAAAACAACAGCAACCCAACTTTTGGATTTTGGGAGAGACAAATAACAGCAAACAGTAACCGTTGTATAACAGTAGTTGTAAAGAGAGAGAGAATGAGAGGAGAGGGAAATGTGGAAACTATCATCATTATCGTGATTATCAGCAGCTTCATAATTTGCTATATACGAGCAGAGGGTTGGTTAGTAGGATAGAACCTTATATTTTGGTCGGTGGTGGCGGCGGTGTCGGCGTGGTGGTGAGAGGCTTATAGTTAGCTCATCTTCTACCGCCACCACTTCTCAAGTTGCAATAGTGCGTTCTAGTGATGGCACGGTAATAATGTAATTTCTCTACTGCTAATAATAATAATGACAACGAAAAGACTTGTCCCTCCATGAATATTCTAAAAGTATAATGCAATCTGATTACCCATGTCTCTTCTGGATCTACCAGCACAGTATAAATTGCTTTGGTAGTGAGTTTCATGTTGTAAGCTGATGATTGCTGAATGAGTCTAACAACAGAGCAGCAGCGGCAGCACTACTTACCACCAAAATTCTGAACAAAGTATACCGGCAAAGCTACTACAACAACAGCAGCAGTATCATAAAGGAGACGAAAAACAATTACAAACACATTATATGGCTTAATGATGAGACCTTCCGTCCGTTCGCCTTGTTCCCTAATACTGACAAATAGCAACACTAAATATTAAAATATTGCTCTATAACTACAATCGCGTATGAACATAATGAGAGGCAGACACTGATAACGTGAGAGCGCTTTCACATGTAAATTTTATGCACTACTTGAATGGATGCGTTTACTACGTATCATCTGATAGACACGACAGGCCGGAGAGAGAGGCACACGTTTAAAAACAAAATATTCTTTAAACCGTGTGCGCCTTGCTTTTTTCGACGTAATAATATTGTCTGTAATATATACAAATATAAGTATAGTCGATTCTGTGCTGTACGAAATTAGCGTATTAATGTTTCTGCTGACGCTTCGATGATAGTAGTAATGACGATGATGACGGTGAAGGAGAGCTGAAAGGCTTTCTTTTCTAACAATCATTATCGCAATACAAGCACGTTGCATCACCATCATCATCAGCATCGCCATCATAATTTCAACAGAACGGCCTCAATGAAGGAAACGCAGCTATGCTCATTCAAGTCCAACTTTTTTGTTAAATGGACAATTAGCATGCATGCAAGCTTGAAAACATTTACCCTTCGATATTTTTGTTGGCGCAACCCTGCTCGAAAAAAAACGTCACACACAAATTGCTGTTATTAACCGGTCGCTCATTAATATAGATTAGCTAATTTCTACACCGGGCTTTATAAAAAAATTCAGAGAGAATATCTATTGACGGCTCATACTGTTTACTGCAGTTTGTAGACCTGTTTGTGGTTGCTTTGCAATTGCATTGCAGCGCGGCGGCAGTGAATTTTATGATGTACCTATATGCTTTGTAATAATAAAAAAAAATATAATAGTTTGATTTGCGTATTATCGGGATAAACTTTACTTTGTATACAGAAGAAAGAGGTCCCTGCTGAATGATTATAGCCCATGTAAAGATACAACGCCACAATAATAATAATCATAATAACACTAACGCTAATATGTTTTAAAAATAATCGGTCAGAACTCAGGTGTAATTAGAACAATAAAAGGTCATCGTGCAACACCAAAGTGTAAGAATTATCGGAGAAATCGAGTTAATATTCATGCACCACGTTCTTTGACTGTAGATAACGTTTTTGCTGTACATCATCATATAGTATCTCTTTGATCTTCCATTTTTCTTTGAAACCCCTTGAAACAGTGTCCGTTATCCCTTTTTTTCCTTCTCTCAGTAATGAGTTTCTTGAAATTCCGACAAGTTCATAATAATTTTTTACTACTCCATCTGTCAGACTTGATAAAGTTTAAAAATACATAATGGTTGTTTGTCTGCTCGCGTTGGCTCATGCTTTCGGGTATTTCTTTGAGATAACAATAATAATCAGAGGATGGTCATAAAAATGAGATCATAAAATTTCGGCACTTGTGTTTCTTCAAAACAGTAGTAGAGCCAGTGTAGTGGCAGTGGTGGCAAGTGTAGCAAGAAGAAGAGAAAAACTAAATGTTTTTTTGTGATCTGCCAGCGTACAGTGCTGAGCTGAACTCTTGATATAAAAAAAAGTCGAAGGTATTTAGTTGAATCTGCAGTAAACAATAATTTCCTTTTATTCTTTAACCTGTCGACAAATAAGCATTGGATTTTATAGGATGCGAAGCGTATTTCTAATAAAATATTATGTAGATCGTTTTGCTCCAATTTAATTGCCATCAATCGTTTCGGCAAAGTTTACAGAGGATGAGGAGCAACTGGAACTGGCGTAATCTGTTTGTAGGTACATACTTACATACAGTTCATTTAAATACAATTTGTGTAGTTATATTACAGCGAAAAAAAAAACAATTTGAGAAACTGGCTCATCACATTGCATCGCATAAGTCGTGTTACTAAATGACTGAATGAATAGCTATTGACAGGCCATCCTTATCACCCTTAGTTGTCGGTTGCGCCAGAAAAGAATAAAATTAATGAATCAATATAAATGACCGACAGTCAAAGCGAGCCGAGTCGTCGCGAGGCAGGTAATTTCTTACGATGATACCCAGCAAGTTTTTATCCAAAGAACAAGATGTACTCAATAGACACCGTTTTCAGAGAAAACCACCAGTTTCTTGGTACGAAATTGTGATTTTAGAACTTCTTTCTGAATGTAAAATTAAATTAATTATTTGTGAAATCATAGTATACCCCATCTTATATAAAAATCTAGACTTGAATGCCTGTAAATTGTCCTGGTTGTATTCTCGATAATTATTTCTGGCAACTTTTGACTGAAACCAAGAAAATCATGAATTTGGTTGCCTTTCAGTAATTAGAATCCACAAGGAGGTGTTAGTGCTGGGCATGGTAATTTATGGAGATGTAAACTTGAGAAGGGTTCGCTTTTTTCTTAGTGAAAATTCCTTGTTTTCCAAAAAAAGCCACAGACAGACATCCCGCTGCTGATTTTCTTCATGGTATTATGCTTGGCTTGATGGGTTAAATGTATTTTCGTTCGCATTACTCATGCCGTATGTATTTGGGGAAAAGATATATTATCTGCTTTTTACTGACTGAGGGTACTTTTGACGTGACTCGCCGGTCTAATTTATACAAGAAAACAAAAAAGTATATTCGTCTTAACTAAATAAGCGGAACCTTTTTGCCTTTACACAACCGAGCAACTCTCAGATATTTTCCCCACGACGAAATTTCTATGTATGTGCACCCGTTACAATTAAGAAGAAAAATACAAAAAAAGTACTGAAAACGTATCGCAAGACTTTTTATATAAAACATGGCTAATGGAAAATATGGAAATTTCATAGAGCACTAGCTGCTACTGCACAGATATGTATGTCTGCGCGTATTTTCATCAGCGCACTTATAAATTTCTGGAGCTTATTATAAGCCTATGTTAAACATCTGCTACTTCAACTCCACTCATAACGGTTTGTTAACGATATCACGGTTATATCCTCCTCCTTATGTTGGAATCTCCACCGTGAATGGTTACGCTTCTCCCCGTATACTCTGCTTTTGGACAATATAGTTAACAACACTGCTGTGAAATAAAGTGTTGGTTGAAGTGATGGCATGCAAAATGTGGTGGAAGGTGATCTCGACACTTCATCATCGTTGACTACCCGGGTGGCCCAATTATCTTCGTGAAAACCGCATTGCACCATGCTTGCGAACAAGACTCACACTCCACGGATCATTTGATTTCCGCATAACTTAAACCGCTGTAATTTAACATGCATCCCTTGCTCAACAGAACCATGCTCCGTTACTCGCAGTATTCATGGAAGAAAATTGACTTGCTTCTGCCACACATGCACTTAATGTGTCGTTTACTATCGTCGACCCGCCCAGTCTTCGCCTCCTTATCTACTCATACACCACCGCAAGTTTTACTGCTATATAGCTAATTTTAAAATGAACAAAAAATATCCGTTCGGGAAGTGCTGTATGGCAGTGAGCTCAAATATTGTTGAGAGATCCTGTCTCCCCTACATATCCAACTTTCATCCAACCTTCATCGCTTTTTTTATAATAAGGATACTACCGAAAAGTGTGTGACAATGTGTTGGGGCAACGTATACATAAAGTAGTGCACACAGCATACGTATAATTACTAACAGTTCGAAAAATATAATCAGGAATTAACCTATACTTATTACAAAACATCAGTTTCATTTTTTCAAAATAAAATACAGCTTGACAGATTTTTTTTTAAATTCAATACTTATAGAAAAAGTTTCAATCCTATAGGATATCAAACTAATCAAACGTACAACTAAAGAATATATACCGAGAGAGTGATTCTAACTTAGCGTGGGAGTAACAGTTAACCATCTCTCCTGAAATACTCTGTTTTTCATTGTACATTTGTATGGAATGCATTGCCTACGGAGATGTAGGTGCGCAGCGGTTGGAGTAATTTCAAAACTACTGACATGTATGCCACATATATCAAAAAAGCAAAATTCATTTCGTGCCGAAGCGAAACATGGATTTGTTGAAACTACATGTCTCAGAACCACGGCAATTGAAATCGAAAATTTAAATGGTAATATGCTTCAACTATTTTTTTCCTTCAAGTGCACTCGCTAAATTGTCAACTAAAAACGATATTCATCAAGCCCATTTCGTCAACCGTATTCTATAAAAACGAAATGAAGCTTTTGAATAGTTTCTCCTATTTTTAGGGTACTTCTATATAGGTGCTGTTGTGCTGCGTACAAAAATGTACCCAAGTTTCATCTTGCTATTTATATATTACATATCGTGCAAACGAAATTATATTAACATGTTCATGAAACGGTTGGAAGCATCATCGGGATCAATGTTGATGTATATGTGGTGTTTGCCTTCTGTTATTATCTTCATGCTTCATTTCATCACCAAGTCGTTTGAATTCTTTGGATGGGAAAGTTGAAAAGAACACAGGTTTGCTCATTAACTACTGTAAAAGCGCGTGTACAAATGCATTTTCACAAAAACTGTTACGTTGCATGGGAATATACCTAGATCCCTTTTCTCGGTTTGCCACGACGTTTTCTTATAAAACCCATCGTGTAAGCCCGACTCTTTCATCTGCCGTTTTGTTAGATTCTCTTTGGGACTCAACTGGGGCATTGTATTACTTAAAGCAGAGACGGACCATCTCGATAGATGGCTCTCTGTTGGATGGGAAAGTTGAAAAGAACACAGGTTTGCTCATTAACTACTGTAAAAGCGCGTGTACAAATGCATTTTCACAAAAATTGTTACGTTGCATGGGAATATACCTAGATCCCTTTTCTCGGTTTACCACGACGTTTTCTTATAAAACCCATCGTGCAGCCCGACTCTTTCATCTGCCGTTTTGTTAGATTCTCTTTGGGACTCAACTGGGGCATTGTATTACTTAAAGCAGAGGCGGACCATCTCGATAGATGGCTCTCTGTACATTCTCACGATAACGCAGTCCGGCGTTTCTAGTTTCTACGTACTCATGTGCTCATTTGGTTTTTCAGGCCCGGGTGCGTCATATCATGTATCCAGTTAGGGACTCACTGACAGATTTACTTGTTCTCTTCTTGTCGTGAAAATGTGTGATGCAAAGGTCGCGGTCCTGCCTGATACGTACCTTGTTGAGTTAAGAATGTCCTGGTTGATAAACTTGGATAGTAGTAGATTTACAGAAAAAGCAGTTGTTACATAAGATATAACTTGCATTATTGCATTTTTTTCAAGTACTATTTTATGGAACATTTGATATTTATTTGGGAAACGGGAAAACTACGGAACATGCTCGATTTTTACCGTATTTTTAAAATGCCGTTATACAGACAAGTAAAAATGTACCACTGCTCGTTAGCGGGTTCAAGCTCAATAAAATCCACTGGGATTGCTGCCTTTGCATAGTTTGCTTGCATGGATGGATGGCAGCTCATTTTCTTTATCAACTGAAAAGAAATAATGAGTACCTATCGGAATTTGTTTGGGGTAGAAGTGTTAGCGCATCTCTTTTTTTATTCGTTTACAGCACTAGTTATCGTCAATCGTTGATTGTAGTAATGATCGTGTTGTTGGTTCATGCTAAAGGGAAAATAGGCAACAGAGGTAACAGTAGTGGTCTACTTTTTGACAGTTGACTTTGAGGCTGACATTGATGTAGTGGTGCGTGTACCGCTACTTAAGTGTCTTGGTCATTTGGAATGTACATCATATCATCATGATGATTATAATATTTATCGTAATTGTGTTAAATGTATGTATGTATACCAATGAATTCATTTTTTTCTATTTCTTTCAGATTACCAAGTTGAAAATTGATAGCAACCCCTTCGCAAAAGGGTTTAGAGATTCCTCCCGGCTCACGGAATTCGAAAGGTAACTTTTTACAGACTGTGTTAAATAATTTAACTCTTTTCATTCAGTATTTCAACTAAAACCGTCATAGAATCAAGTATACCAAAGTTCCATCATTATTCAAACGAGGAGCAAAAATTCAATGTTGGTTTATACTGTATTGTGTGTAGGTTTTATGTTTTTTTTACAAAAGTTTTCCATGTGCATGTCACAATACCCTCCTGTCATGAACTCCGCGTCCTTGATATATACATTGTTTCACGAAAGAAACAAATTTATCGGGTAATATTATTATAAAGTTATGATAGCATTCTTTATTTTTAAAAAAACGCGTATGTGCCCTTTTCTTGACAAATCGAAATATTACGGCATCTAACCTTTGTAAAAGGAGTTAAGGCCTTGATTTGCTTAGAGTTGGCATGTGACTGTTGCTCCTGCGCGTATCTGTTCATTTCTGTCAACCTGTCAGAAAAGTCAGTAGTGCTTCAGCTACCTGAACACATTTGCGCTTCAGGGAAGGAATCTTCATCAGAAGCTGGTATCCGCAGATAAGCAGTATTCTCTATAAAAAAATACACTATGTAAAAAAATGTAAGTGTCCAAGAAAAATATCGCTGTGTGTGGCTCCTTTTTCAACTAATACCACATCTACCACAACATATTATTCTCTCTCTGAACTGAAATACGAATAAATAGTTGTTTTATATTACAAACGATTTTATTATTGTCAGTTAAAGAAGAGGGCAGTTCTCTGCTCTTAATTTTATTCCTGTTGATTGTTACTCTTTTATATTATTTTACAATAAAAACCTGGAGGAAACAGTTTCCACTTCTTCCCCTGTCATTTAATAATGATTAGCAATGCTGGAATTTCTTCTATCAGGCAGCACCACTAGCACGACGACGATGCAACGGCAGAAGCAATTACAAAGCCGCGTAACGTTACTAACAAAGTAATAATAATATTAACTAATCTGATTGTCTAACAACTATCTTGTTCCAGACCATCACGATTTTCTCTGTAGACCATTTTTAACGAATTTTTGTTATAATATGGTAGTAAAGCTGATTAGTATTTTACATGGGGTCCTACATATAAAACCGCGCGAGTCTCATGTCTGTACCGATATTCTGTGTTTAGTACTCGACTATTCACACAAACGACCATGTACGCCGTAGATTTGAGGAAAATTAAGCATACTTTTCATTTTTAGTAACTGTTATCATCCCCACCTGCAAATTCCCGAAAATTTATTGATGATAGATTGAAATCTTGAAAATTAAAGAAAAACTTCCCTCGTATGATATGATCACGAGGTGAGATAGAGTAAATTAGGGTTTTGCGTTTTCTTTTGTAAGTATACATTTTTCAATGCACCTCCTCTCGTTTCCTAGTTTTTGAGTTAAAAGACGAGCCACACACACCAAATTGTGCATCTACCACACACTTAGTTATAATTAGGCGTGCATTTACATGCCGAAATGATGTTTCTTCAAATGGACAGCATTAAATATATATGCAGTGTTATTACCCACTACACACATAGACGCTATATGTGCGGCTTTCTTTATTCTTGCATCTTGTACACAGACAAACTCACGCATATTACGTTTTTATGTGCATGTATTTTGTGTTGTATGCTCTAAATAAATGGCCGATGAAATAAAGTTACTGCCTATGCTTTGCAGTCATCTACACACACTTTAGTGCCAACACATGAAATTATTATGCCGTTTCTTAATTTCATATCGTATTATACCGTATCCCATCAAATTGTTCACTTCAAAACATCAGCCGTAATATAAAAAAAAGTGTACTGGCAAAAAATTATTTATGTCCTGTGTACTCCTTTTTTCATGTACAATATTTTCTTCTTAATGTTTACTGCCATGCCATACCACCAGCAACATCATCGTCATCATAATCATCTCTCTCTTAACAGCTTGTACTTGTCGACTCGTCTCATTAGGTAAAAATCGCTCACCCACTCTGCTAATTCGTAATGTTGATGGACATTATGGGGTGATGGAGCATTACTCAACATTTAAAAGTCTCTAAAGCCATTTAAGAGGGGAATAAAAAAAGAGACGAAAAGAAAAATCCAAAGCTTAAGGATTTTGTTGTTGTAAAAGATGGGTGTTAAATTATGTGTTTTGTTTTAAAATGACCACCCAAAACATTACTGCTTTGTGTACAATTTCGTCGGAGACGGCTTACAAGCAAAGAGTCCATTAAAAATAAAAGTTAAAAATTAACTGTAATCCACGTTCTCTCTGGAGAAAACACAAAAAAAAAAACACATAAACACAAATTAATAGTTAAATTGTGTCACTGTGTGTACAGCAAGCAAAAGAAATTGATCGAACATACTCAAGAAACGTCACATAATGTAAAATCTTCTTTTCATCAAATGTATCAGGCGAAAAGAGCGAAAAATGATTACAAATTGACAGCTTGTAACTTCTCCCCTCAAATCTCGTTGTTCCTACGATTTTTATCGTTTATGTAATTCTTTCTGGCATCGCCATTATCATTTTATCATTTTTTGGTGTGGTAAGTACACGGAATAAAACTACTTAAGTAAAAAAAAGAGAATGCGGGCGGTCGGCTTCCCATTCTTTTACATGCATATTTGGTATAATCATTCCCAGCCTCTTTTTCTCTTCGCTATAGGGTTAAATAGTTAATATGGACTTTCTAAGTAGTTTGTAGCAGCGGCAGCAAAGTGTCGACCTCAGATGAGATTCTATTAGTTACATTTACTCTCTCTTCTCTTCTGGATGATTATGAACTACATGCATAATAATCATAATGATACTTGGTTTTTTATGAATATCTGTGTTGCATATTATACACATACTTGAAATATTATTTTCTTGTTGTGTGGCTCCGCCGTTCATGTGCGTACATATGTCTAATACTATTCCGGTGCACCATATATTACCCACGTACCTATATACTTTTGTACACATATTTTATGTAGAGGAGTAAAAAACTAAATGATACAGTGTTTGAAGATGTGTGTAAAATTAAAAGGGTAAAAAATACCACACAACAAACAGATCATCCTCCTCCCGCCGTTTCACCTTGCAGACGTAAACATAACATGGATTTAAAAGCTTGTCTCACAAGCAAAGTGCAAGACACATGAGCATTAGTAATACTCATCTCGAGTACCGTTTTTTGACGGATGGACTTTTGAAGGAAGTCGGAAAGTATGAAGAGGGAAAAAATCTGACTGACTAACCCCCTTTTTAAGATTTTAGTTACATTTTTTGTGTACAAATATAGTTTACGGAACGAAAACGTGTCTTTCTTCAGGTACTTACAGTTTTCATGAAGAAAGAGAGAGAGGAGAGAGGGTAGACTTTGTTTTTATTTGATAATGGGAATGTAAGTACAGCCATACATTTTTTCAAGGGACTTGCTAAAAGAACCCCAGTATTTACGTTGCCACTTTATCACAAAGAAGACTGCTACACACACACTGCACACTCAAGGATCGATTTCGGCGTCTGGGTTTCGTATAGTGAGTAATACCTATTAATATTAGTTGACTGCATACATGTTGGTTGGTTGAGGGGTATTACAAGTTTCCACTTCTATCATCATTTCTTGTCATGTTCCCTTTCATTTGTAATAATTCTTTAGGGAAACAAAAATAAGATGAAGAAAGGCCGCACGGTTCTTAAAACAATCAAAAAGTGTTATTTTAAAGGCTTACTTACGGTTATATTTACATATACGGTTACATTTATGAGGAGAACACTTATATGTGTGCTTCCTATAATACACGCTCTGCTCATGTTTGTTGTACAGAATGGGATGCATGCATAATATTATTAGCATCATTAACATGAAAAGTACAACCTATTGGTATATGTAAACGTTCCGCGATGGTGGAAGAAAAGAAGGGAAAAGATCAGATACATCATCATCATAAAGAACGGCCAAGAAAGAAGTGGAGAGAGAGAGAGAGGAGAAAGGGAGATGAATTTAGCTTGTCAGAATTAATGATTCAAGCCGACAGACAGGTCGGCTTCATTTCAGCTCTAATTAAATACAAGTTAGCATTTAACAGCAGTATTGTTCCACCCCTTGCACGTAGTTGTTGTTGTTGTTGTTACTGTTATCGCACTGCCCATCACATAATTTGATTTGCTCCTCCATTGTTTCTTTTTGTAATGTTCCTTTTTAGACCAGAGAGCTGAAGACGTTGGGCTCGGCCTTACTTTCTGATAAACTGCTTTTAAAACGCAAACCCTTTTGTCACTACACAAGTCAAGCGCCAACCGATTACCTTACTTACCTTACCGTGTGTTTTTCTCTTCCTAAATCTGTAATACCTACATATAGGTTGATAAGTCAACTGTAACGGCGGTTGTTGATTGGTGGATAAAATGTCACAGTGATTTCGTTTTCCCATCTTTACTTCGTTTATACGCTGTCGATAGTGGTAAATGAACTTGAATAACAACATCATAAAATAAATCATTCAGACAAGTCAAACAAAGGTTTATCGCCAAATCAGATGCTCAAATGCCATCCAACTGATATGGTCTTCTTATTTTGACGGAAAATAATAAATATTCCCCACCTCCATATGCCTGTGCGTTTCATTTTTAAATGCATATTAATTACAACAATCTAATTGTGGCTATAGTTCGACTACTTTTTGTGAAAAGACAAAATAACTGCCTAATTGAATGGCCAATGATTGCGAAATTAATATGCAAATTACCCACCCCGAAATAACTTGTTACGTCATTAATGACACAAAGTAGTAGTATTTACGAAAAAAAAACAATTCTTTCCACCCACTGATGTGCCGGAACAATAAGAATGCCCATTCTTCCGCACCCCTCCTGCAACTTGCAACACTACTGAAGAAACATAGTGGATGGTGGATGACGAAATCATTAATGAAATCAATATTGATTGCGCATTTAAGACAAAAGCATGCACTCATGCAACAACGTGTACAAAAAAGTAGGCAAATTACGAACGAGTCCATCTGTACTGTACGCATTTTTTAAACATGCTACCTGAAAGGTTGCACATATTCCATCAATTTTTAGATTTATCCGACTACAATATAATTTTCGATATTATGCATTACTCACAGCTTTTGATATGCAAGGCTGATAATAATGCTATATACCACGACTCGTCCCTCTCTTTCTCTCTCTCTGTTAAACTATTAAGTATCAGGTCGATTGAAGAAAGGGCACCGCTTTATTATCAATATATCATGTATATTATTTTATTATGAGCAAAACATCAAAAGTGTTGTAGACACCACCAACCACAAGGTAGAAAATCCATTACCATTTTATCAAAATTCTCTCACAGCTCGTCCATACCATCATGAAAATTGCCTTTATTATTATTGTTATTTAATTTGACTTCGGGAGAATAAAGGGACCGCTCTCTATAATGTTGCCATTACTATTATCGATGCTGCCGTTTTGATGGTGGTGGTGGTTGTTGGAAAAGTGTTTGCTGAATATGTGATGATGATCATCATAATCAACTTACCAACTTACAATTTTTATAATCTGGGTGTATACATTCTCTTCACAACATCGTCGTTGCTGCTCCATTTTGCTCAAGTTTGTTATTAGTTATTATTATTGTAGTGCTATTATGAGATGTTGTTGCTGCTGCCGATGATGATGATGATGATGATGACGGTGATGATTCAACGGTTCAAGCGGCTGCAAAAATCCTAGAGAGGGCAACTTGCATCCTGTAATTATCTGACCAAGCAAAGTAGATGTTGATGTAGTGAGCACATATAATTATAAGGAGTTTCATCATCATCATTTTCATCTCCTCATGTTAATTTACATACCACACAGGTTATTTCAGTCAAGAAGACATGGTGTGGAGTGGAGAGTGAATTTTGTAGTTTTCTGTCTACCTACCTACATGAGATTCATCTTTTTGTATTAAATCAAGAGCCTGGGCATCAGGTATAGTGTACTATCAGATCAAATGGTAACACCTTTCTTCAAATTTTTTCTCCTTTCAATCATTACTACTTGCTGTTGTGGTCCATCATAAAATGTTACATTAATCAACAGCTTCGCCCTATGGCCTTGTGTATTCCCTATTAGCCAGTGGCCACCAGCTAAATATTATGATAATATGTTCTTCTCGAAAATAAGGGAAAATGTTAGTTATGAGAGGAGGAAATTGATTATCTTACACTGTCTTGAATTGATGAGAAAGAAATCAGGCCCTGCAGCACACTAAATAGTATGTAATGCTTTAATGGTTGGGGCTGGTCAAAGGATAGGTGACTATTTTGGCTTTAATATTGTGTTATGTAATTTTTGACAAACTCTCGTATTGTTGAACAGCGTAAAAAAAAGTACTAAATTAACAAGTATTAATTTTTTGTTACACAATATGTGATGCTGATAAAAAAGGTGCACATAATATGCAGTTAATTTTGCTACTGTCATGCTCTGACTTAATAGTCAAACCACCACCACCACTCTGGTCAAAAGTTAAATGGACAGAAGATGTTGATCCTCTGAAAAAGACGACCTTTCCTAGCTTCATTGGAAATACGTGGTTTATTCATTTTTAGTGGTGTTCGCGCAAACAAGTGTGGCCACCAAATCATGAGACCGCTGATGATGACGATGATGGGTAGTTTGACTACTTCTTTGTGTTGTTGATTTGATGTTCATCCTTCTTGTACTCATCTTTTCTTTAAATCGTGCAGAGAGATAAGAGCTCTTACAATATGATATCAAGATGATGATGGTGAGTTGGGAACGCATACAAGTACTAAGTTTGTATATAGGATCATGTGTAGAGTTGAAATGTGGAGTGATGTGAAGCTCTGACGAATATGCAAAGTAGATAGGACAGGAGCACCATCAAAATCAGCATAATCACCTTGGTGTGTAGTTTGCTGTAATAAAATAATAATTATAATGGTGATACTATACTGAAGGCAACCAGCCTGTAGAGAGAGAGAGGAGAGAGAGTAAGTGCCACCACCACTAGTGATTGCACTTAAACTTTAAGTTGTATTTTAATTCGACTTGAACGAACATACGTTTCTAAAGCCAGTCAAAGTCAATAAGTAGCTGTTGTTTTTCTGCGTGAATATGAAGAACTCACAGGGGAAGAACGAGACTTTTCTCGCCTTGTCCATGACTTTTCCGTCTTGAAAAAGTTTTCTTGTTGTGAGAAGAAACAACTATATGAGGATCTCTCCATGTTGTTGTTGTGTATGTCGTATTTATCAGTTTTGTGTTGTGTAGCAGTTTATAACAGGCTTTTGTCACGCATCTGCTGCTACTCCTCTCTCTTGCAGCCCCTACCTGTGAAGTTGATCTCTCATCTGCTTATAAGGATGACGACTGACGACGATCATCTTCTGTTTCAACTTTTCTTCTTCGTACTTATCGTCCTTCATTTATGCAATTATACTTATTATTGTTATTACAATTTTCCTCTTCGTCTGACTGCTCTGCTCATGTCAAGAAGCTAGTAAAATAACAGGAAAAAAGCAAAGCAGTAGTGGTGGTACACTGAAGTAGCAGGGAAAAGATAAATAAGACAGCGAGAGCGATTATCATTTACAGGTAATAATAATATTATGCGTAATTTTCTGAATCTTGAATTTCCACAAAAAAGAGAAGCAATGTTGGTGGTGGTGGTAGCAGGATGGAACGAGAAAAAGAACGAAAAAAGTAGTTAACACAAGTTTTGTACAATTTTTTATAGATTTTTTTTTGCTACTTACTCGATGACGATTGTGTGACTGTCTACCACTTTTTTTGTAATAAGTAGGTATATAATATGCATATCAACAAAGTTGTGGATATCTTTATGCTACCAACTAAAAAGCATGCTTTACCCCCAACGAAATATATCGCAATGAAATAATACTTTGGTTTTTACCTTTCAGCTCATTATTCATATTTCATTTGAATGAGGAGTAAAACTCTCATTCTTCTTGTGTGTGTGAGAGAGTGAGTGATATGAAGCCTGAGCCAAGTCTAAAATTTTAATTTTGAGTGACAGACTGTGAATATCCCAGAGACTATTTGCCTGTTAATCTCTCTTTTTCATCTGAACTTAATCCACACACACACACAAGTTGTTGTAATTGTAGTGGTGTTACATATGATACACACTCACTGACTACCAACAGCAGGATAAGACAGAAACCCCCTTGAAAATAAAGGAAAAACGTTTGCAATTTAATAATAATAATAATAACAATAATGATAAGTAGCCACCGTCGTAGCAAATCTTCTTTGTGACTTGTTGTATTGGATGGATACGCTCATTGCTTTTTGACTTCATCACGTCATCAAAAAAATGCATTCAAAATGAGTTAAATGCTCCCTGAATTCATACTCAACAAGACAGCCTTTTGGCTCGCAGTTGCGGAGAGGCAAATTAACTTCTTAGGCGACCATATATACCTACACATCTGCATGCCCCTAGGTTTGCCTTGCAATATATGAAATAAATATATTGTATTAAATACAAAAAAATTCTACGCGAAAAATACTGTTTGCTACTGACAGGTAACATGGCTGGCTACTTGTCTACCGCTGGTAAATCTCTCTAGGAATTGCACGACGTGTGCATTGCATACCTAATGAATGTAAAACAGGGAATAAAAGTCGCGTAATTAAAAAGTGAGAAGCTTATACGCATAGTAATGATTGATTGGGCAAGATAGCGTACGGTTTGCCTATGTGTCGCCACTGAGGGAACTAGGATGATTTTCTTCGAGTTTTTTTTCTCCTTATAGAAACAACCTCGTTGTCGGCACAGAAAGGTTTATGCCAAATTGTTTACATGAATTTTTCACTTTTGCTTTGTTTTTAGAAAATTGACGTAAAAATACACTGTTATGTGATGCATGTTTAGGGTTGAAGGCTGAAGGTGTGTTACATTTCTGTACACCAACAAAAAATTAATTGTCGTAATAAACTCGGCAAAGGATAAAGGATTTTTATTGGATAATATTCATTTATTGATACTAATTGCATTGTTGTGCAGAGGCAAGCAGATTTAGTGGTGTAACATGTTGTGAAGTGTTATGTAAATGTGGGGACTAGCCTAGAAGGAGAACTGTTGGAGCTGTTGAAACTCACACAAAAAAACGACTCCTTGTTTTGATGATGGTGATAGCCCAGCTTTTTAGGTGCCGAGCACTGTAAGAGTTAAAGATGACGGTGTAATAAGTACAAAACAGTCGAATGTCAGGTTTTCATCATTACAAGTCTATTGACGCTCATGACCGGATTTCCTTAACTGCCCAACGGTCGGTAGAAACACACTGAAAATTTTCCGGCGGCGACAATTTTCATGCTAATAATAACTCAAAATTGGAGAATTAATTCAAAAGGGCTCTACAGAATTTTCGTAAATAATAGAATAAGAAGATAGAGTACTCCCGAATAATAAGGTTTATTGTTTAAAGCCTTGTAATGAGATTTTAGTACATGACCACTTTTTATGACTTTTTATAAGTTCACGATAGGGAATGGTAACTGGAGAGCAATTTACAATATTGCGTGTGGATAGCTGCGGAGAACTAAATAATACAACAGAACAACTTATCAGTGTAATTTTCCAAGTCATAAACCAAAACGAGACGCGGAGTAACACGTTTGGAATATAAAGATTTTCAATATTGTTTTACTGCGTTGTGTACATAGTGCATACGTAAATTTATTAGCTGATGGCACGGCGCCGCCACCGATAATAAATAAAAAATACCTACCGTTTACTACCGTTATACATGCCATACGGTAAATATCCAAATCCTGGTCGATTATTGGGACAGACGTAGACGCTTTTCTAAAGGAAAACGGACAATTGAATTTTGAAAAAGAACCGTTTCCCTACTAAGCGCTTAGATTGCAATACAGGAAGAACTGTAAACAAACTGAATTTGTGTAATGAAAGGGTAGTTACCTTGCAAAGTAGTTTAATTTTTGATGAATAAATCCTATACTGAAATACTGAACTGAAAGTACTTTTTCTCTGACAAAAATAACATTCCGCACGCCTGACTAATTGTTCACAGTGATGAACATTTTTTTTCTTCTTATAGAGAAACGATGGAATCAATGTTGGTCGATCAGCACATGAGGGCTCCTGGTCTTCGGCCATTTGACTTGGAAATGGCTTCCTCTACCCTTACCATGGAGGAAAAGGCCCTACTTCAGGCTCGTATTCAGTTATTGGGTCTTCGAACTCCATTTCCAAATAGTGGACCGGTCAGCCCTCATGCACTGAACCCCCAATTCGCTTCTACGATGAATCACATAAACAGCATGGGAATGCATGCGGGAGGATTTCCACATTTTGGACCTATTCCTGCAGGAAGTCCCCCGGGTAATCCAGGTGCTGCAGCGGCCGCAAGAATCTCGGAAGCTGCCGCAGCGGCAGCAGCAAACGCTTTAAATCTCAATGGAAGCTTATCACAGCTATATGCAATGGCAGCTGCAAACTCCTCTGCCAGTCCAGGCGGAAACAGTCCTGGAAGTAGGGGAGGTAACGGTGCTGGAGGAATGTCTACATCAGGAACTAATCCAGGTAGCAGCTCCCCTGGAGGTCAACCACATCAAGTTCCACTACCAATTCAGTTATGGACACAATGGGCTAGCTTACACGGACTGGCTCCATTGGCACCCACACTACTGGCACATCATGCACAACTTGCTGCCGCAATGGCAGCAGCTTCAACCTCGTCGGGTTCATCCTCTGCAGCCACATCTCCAAATCATTTATCAGGTCTTCATCATCCAAATGGACCTGGGGGTGGTGGAATGCATCCGGGAAGACCCTTGTCAAATGGGAGTAGTAACGCTCCACCAGGAAGTGGGGGAAGTATGGGACCTTCCAATGAATCCACGCTTCCCAGACTCCCCAGACCAATGTACCCAGTTAATTCTTCTGGTGGAGGAGGTCCAACGTCAAGCAGTCCATTAGGTGGAATGCACCGTTATTCCCCATACACAATACCAATTAATAATTCAGCGAATCGATCACATCACTTGAGTGGAGGAGCGGGTGGTAGCGTCGGCAGCTTAAGTAGTAACAAAAGCCCATCTCCCATAGGATCACCAGACTCTCTGAGGGATGAAGTGCTATCCTAATTGTGGTTTCCCGTCTTCTGAGCTAATTCACCACAGTATCTCCAATATCCTTATTGTATAAGTCGTCTTTCCATAAGGAATTATGTAGTCAGTGCAAAAAACTATCCATATCAGAAAAACATCCCGGTGTCACCCTCCTCTTACTATTTGTCCACCACGTCATTTTGTATTAAAGTACTTACCTATAATAAAACACAAAACAACATAAAAATATATATATACCTATAAACCTCTATACACGATGATCCATTAGTTTACGATTGAATGACTTTGGTCTCATTGGCTCTGTGAAAAGAAGAATGAGATGGGATGGGAAGGAAAGGGAATGAAATGAAAAAGGGGATTGTTGTGCGGCTGCAGAGCTCTCCATTTGAAACGCGCATGGATAAATGGGGATACACGAATAAAGCCTTCAGTTTCAAAATATATACGCTATCTTTTTGTAGTTTGTAGCTGCATATATATGTTTATTTAAGTAATCCTATAATATATTTTATACACACACAAACAAGTATTATACTGCAACAATAAAGTTCAGTAATCCAGTTCCATTCCATTAAACAATTTTCTCTTGACCAAAAATTATCGCTTACTTAGCTCTTGTTTGAAAACAAAGAAAATGAAGAAAAGCAGAGAAAAAATGTATTTGTGGCTCTGACAATGTAGTTAAGATTATATGTATTCTACGTAGTAGTATTGCGTTTGCATTATTTTATTGTAAGCACGCTTCGTGTACTATCACGTTTGTCTAATTATAAGGCATAGATAATAATAATATTAAATCATGTACAATATGTAAAGAATTTTCCTTAAATTGTGGTACCGCTCGTCATGTCTGTAAATGTGCTTGTGTGAAAAAGTTTGTCAAGATTACCATGTTCCTATTCCAATATCCATTTTTAATGTACGCGCTGAAAAATAATGTTAAAATCATAAACTGTTAATGTAAATAAAGCGTAAGTAAATGTCAAATGTAAGCGTTATATTTGCTGCAAGCACAATCTGTTTAGCTTCTATTTAAATACACACATTTAATTTCAAAATTGAAAACGAAAAGGAAAATACTGATGTATGTAAAATTGAACTCAAATTCGACAGATCCTTGAGTTTATGCGGTACTAAGAATCATCTAACCAACCAGTAAAAGGGTTGCTTTCTTTAAGTATTTCAAATTTATTTTGTCGTCGAAAATTAACTAAAAATATCGATGTTTAAAAGTGACATTTCTGTCATAGAGTCGTAGCCGTCTTAGCCAAATATAAATTGTTTAAGATTATTGCAAAAATGTTACATTACATATCTAAAATTGTATTTATTAAAATACTAAAATATTTAAAAAATACCAAAAATAAATGTTTTGTGCTAAATATAACAAATTTGTGGATTGTAGCGCAACTTAATGTACGTAGTAATTATTATTATAATTTGGCATTCACTATATAAGTTAACTTTGAAAAATCCTTATTTTTTTGACGTTTTGTCCAGTCCGGTTAAGAAGTTATAAATAAAATGCTTAAACCTTATAGTATTATGAGTATTTATTTCACAGCGAATAAGCACTGAAATTATTCGCTATGTAAGTATATGTATATCTATTTAGCCGTGCTAAATCAAAATAAATGGAAAATAAAGAAATATCATTTTGTCAGTCATCCCAACAAACCAGTGTAAGCAAAACAGTTCATTTCTAAGAGTTGGGTTTTATTGCTTTGTTGTCCCCCATAAAAAATAAAATGCATAAATACCTTAGTGTATTGTACCGACAACAGTAAAAGATCCAATATTTTTACCCCTCCTATACGTACCCAAATGTATATAACTACACACAATACACACAGAGTTTTTTTGTTATAAGTCTGACGCATCCAGCAACAAGCAAGGAAAAGGAAATTCCATCGAATGTTTGTCAAACATAATATCCCTTCTAGTATGTAGGGAAACCTCAATGAGACTGGTCAACTTGACTTGTCTTTCCTGCACAAACCCTCACGAGTCAAATTAAGGGCTATGCACATAAATGCTTTTTGAGCTACTGACGATGAGTCTGAATTGAATTAACGATGTTGATTTGTATTTGTTGATCCTTTTAAACCATTAAAGACTTTATCATTTATCGAAAACGGTAACATAATTTCACCCTTATCTGTTTAAAAGAAATTAAGATATAAATATATCATATCATATTGTTTTCAAAAGACTTGGTGGATTTCTTTTTTCAGTAAACTTCCTTCCGCTAATTTAATTGCTTGTAATTATTTTTACCCTGAAAGGAAAAAAAAACAAAGAACAAAATCTATCACATGAATTAATGTTGCTCCTGAAGAGGACTTTTGAAGAGGTCGAAACGTAGAGCTATTATAAAGTTCATATATTCGCTCGCTGCTTCCTAATCTAAGAACAAAATCTATCACATGAATTAATGTTGCTCCTGAAGAGGACTTTTGAAGAGGTCGAAACGTAGAGCTATTATAAAGTTCATATATTCACTCGCTGCTTCCTAATCATTTCATTTTAATAAATGTATAATTTGTTTAAGGGGATGGAAAGTGTCCTTGTCGGCGAGTTTTAATTTACTTTTTTGCTAACTTTTTCAAACCAAACGACTACACTGTGAGTAGTAAGTACCAAACCAAATCTCAGCCCTTTATTTATATAAAGTCACTCTGCAAGTCATATAGATGTACAAAAGAACACATTTTTAGGCTGATTTTGGTCGTGTTTTGTAGGGGGCAGCCAAGAGTTAAATATTATTTACGGGGAATAATTTCAATGCCCTAATCAGTCATGTTTCTGGTATTAATGGTATATGTGTGAGTCCCAAAAAGGCAAAAAATCTACTATCATCACTACTAGAACCTGTAGTGAACGACCCTTTCCATCATGTCCCTTAATAATCCTTTCAATCGATTAGATAGACAAGCTGATAACAACACTACGGAACAGTGATTACTATGGAAGGACGTAGTAGTTGTGTGAGGAACTGGTTCACTTTTAAGTTTTAACACACGATTTTTTTCTACTTCATGTATAACGTCAGTGTAACCTTATAATAAGTTTGAACTCATGTTTGATATCCCTCCTTATCGTTTATATCAATCCAACAACCAGTTTAAAAAACACTCGCAAGCTCATTTCACGCTGTCTCTCGATTATAGACAAATTAAAGATTTCTCTGGCTTATTATTGTAAATGGGTATATAATATCTAGAAAGGTATGTACCTACATAAATAGTACAGAAGCAATCAACATGCATGTTCTGCTAGTGTTGGTACCCAATTTTGAAAATAAAAATCAGTTTACTTTCTAGCCACACCTTTTGTCTGACGATCTTGGGAAAAGCTTTCTGTTGATTCCTCTGATCTTGAAAGTACACGTCCACAGAGGCACATTCATCTATGAGCAAACTTATCTGGAAGATTTGTTTTTTACACGCATCGTTGGCAAACCAGAGAGTTTAGCTATCTGTCATCATTATACTATATCCATACCATTTTGTACATTTAATTATTATCAAACGTAACCATTCCCCGCAGGAACTCACTCTTTTACCATCTTACAAAGTAATTTCTGCAGTTGTTTTGCCCTCTTATCTAGTAATAAGATAACCTTTTTTTATTATGTTCATCTTCCACAACGATATCCCGTTCGAAATATTATATGCTTTCATAGGAAACCCGAGGGGCTTACATGTCATGAAAGGAATATCGAACAGTAGCTTATAGTTGATTAGCTGTTTATGGACATTCATCTTCAGGTATGAAGCATTCTTGAAAACATGCACCCTACACTCGGAGCAGACACACTCACACAATCATAATTACATAGAGGTAGAATTATCCCAAAAGTCAAATAAAGTTTCAGCAAAAGGTAAACTGGCAGTACGTTTCTAGGGCTTGATAGTGTGCTGTGACTGACTGATCATGAATAAGCGTGAATCAAAGTACATAATTTTCACAGCATGTCGGAATTCAATAAAATTCAATTTCTCACATTAATTACCAGCTATTAATCAAGTTTTGGTATACTGCCTTTCTAATCAGCAACTGTATGATTTAAGGGGAATAATGGATACATACATGGGGGTAGGCACCTCGTAAGTAATCATACAGCCTTTTTATTGTTAACCTGTTGGCAACTGTTTGTTGCACAAACTATCGTGTAATAACGAACTTCATGATTTCACCTTTGTTTTTGCAACACCTTCTCCTTGTTATAATCTTCTGGAAAGAAATAACCTTCTGCGTCAAAAAGTGAACTTTTAATATGCAATAAATTTAACTCCGACTTGACCATATACTTTGATTACCGAAAAAAGAGGTAGTTTTAATACCTACATATACACAGATTTTTACTTGCAGTAGCGGTCGTTTACTCCGCGTGATACACAAATTGTGAAGTCTAGCAAATCAACAGGGTAGATCCGTGAAAAAATTGGTGATAAATTACAAGTATCAAGCATCGTAGCTCATTATTGCCCCATTGATTTTTTTTCAACAAATAATAATTTAAGAACTGATAAAGCTGACAATGAAAATTAATTTAGCAATAAATTTTCTTTCATCGTAAGGCTAATCAAAAATTTCCTGTTGGTAATATGCGTTCTTTAGTTTTTTTTTCAATTTCCTAAACAAGAATTCCTTCTGGATTGACTGTAACGTGCGCTTGTTTTGCTAATTTCTATCTTATCTCTGGCAAAAGAAATATTTCTTTTCTGCGTTGGCCGTAGTGGAACCGACGACACGATTTTTAAAAATTGATGCCATGGACACAGAAAGTGAGTTTAAGCATCTTTATATGGATGTTGCCCAGGAAGATTG
>JAHZNB010000754.1:0-42212 GCA_027744295.1 Callyntrura guangdongensis | reverse complement strand
TATACCAATAATGGGTACAGGGTACATAATGAAAAATGTTTAAATCTATCATCAATATAACGTTAGGTTGTATATTATGTACATCTGGATCAGTAAAATATGTATTTGTATGTATTAAAATTTCCGGTAAATAAACGGTTTTTAAAGACAACAAATAATTGAACAAATAAATGACTTTCCACAACATTTGCAGGATTTTTTAGGCTTGGATTTGGGTGAAATATACTTTGCAGTTATTGCAGTATAACTGAGGCACCCACGAGAAGGAAAAGGAAGAGGGGGAATGAGGTCATTGTCAAATAATTACCATTTACAATTATGTTCCAGGCTGATCAAGAATGCATTTAAAAATTTAAATGAAATGGACACTGTCCCAGAAAATAAAATCGTAGAACTGTTGGTTTGTTTTTGAAACTTCTGAAAACTCATGGCGAACTGTTTTTTTTTATTAGAAAAGTACTTTTCTAATCGTTCCGTAACAGTATTATCAACAATACATTATTATATTTATGTAGAAATATTATTAGAGCGAGAACATAAGTAATTGGTCATACTCCATACTTTTAAGCACGATGTACGTATAAATACATAGTCATTTTTATTAACATTATAAATCTTATACTTAGTAACAACACCTCAAAAATAACGATTGTTCCTTATAATATTGTTATACAACAATCAAATTGTAACAGACAAATAACAATACATGTATTCACCAAATCAAAGAGATACAAACAATAAGTTGAATTATAATAACAACATGTCAAAGTACTACCAAGAAGAAGTGATAACAAGACAACAATTTTGATACCTAATTTGAGAACACATCGGTCATGTTTCACCACATTTCGGCTAATTTCGTGGAATTCATATTAGGTAATTACCAGCGTCCCGATCATCAATACTTTGTAAATGGTTTTAATACAAGATTAACTTGTCTCAAAGGCATTTCATTTTGAAATAATTATATATTTCGTTTCATTCGTTGTAAATAGAGAAGCTAACCGAAGAAATGCCGAAAGTTACAAAAATAACTGAGAAATGCGCGATCGTTCACTCACAGACAGACTCATGAAGCAAAAATAGCAGGTAAGTCACGTATCACGTCAAGGTCGCATATATAACTCTAAAACTATGAATATATGTAAAAATTAAATGTACATACATATGGAAAAGGTAAGTTACAATATTTCATTTAAGGTAACGCAATATCAAGTTCAAACTAGCGTTGATAACTTTTCATTTTACGGATGGTATAACTTGATTCTACAGAAAAATTAAAACATCTATTCTACAATATTTACGATGCAATGATTTTGCAGCAAAATGCATTTTTGTTGTAACAAAATTTTACTTACTCTTATATGCTATATATCTATGATAAATAATTTGATAATGTATGTGAGTAAGCACTTTTTCTCAACACGTTTCATTTATAGCAAACTATGCCCTGGACGAAAATACCTTTTAAACCACTTTCGATGCTTGTCTTATATAGATCACAAAGTATTTTTGTAAAATATATAATTATAATAAAACTAAAGCAAATAACACTATCAAGTTGAAACCACCAAAAGAAATAGGAAATAAATATGATATTGCAAAAAATGAGTAATTAGCTACCGAAAACAATCAGCACGTAAAAGGAGTGCATAAAGTATCGATCTAAGAAAACAGTCTCTACGTACTGCATACACGCGACAATACTTGTGTCACATTAATCAGCACTTCTTTTAAAGTTTTAATTAAATTATAATTGTTGATTTGCCATTAATTTTCAATGAACATGATATTAAAAATCACATTTTCGTATGTACGTTGTAAATACACCTTTTCAATTTTCAACTTCAAGAACAGTCGCCTCAATCTCTTTTTACAACTGTAAACAATACACATCTTTTATGGCATAGCATATAGATTGTAACAAAGTAACAATCCATCTAACGTTAAGACAATACTGGTTTAATTAGCACTGTGACTTATTTTTAATTTGTAAAGCTGTAATTATTTCATTTCGATGCTATCCACATCACATACATATTGTAAAAAACAAATATATAATATTATGAAGTTGAAGTTGCACTTAGGGTCATGAAGTCAAATACATTATTGATATTGAATTACGTATATTGATAATTGACAGGCATCGTATTGATTAGTAATTAAATGAGTCTACAATAGTATAGCCTGCTTCAACCTTCCAATAGTTTTTGAATTCAGTTTACACAAGTCAAAATCAAACGTTAGCCCGTTTTCCACTGTCCACGCATCCTTGCCACAAGCTTCCACAATATCAACGATTTCCTGAAGTTTGTCGGGATCATCCAGTGCTGATATTTTGGCATGTAGTTCTTTCAGAAGCTTCATTTCAGCGGTAATGTTACCAGCAACTCCAGCATGACTAAAACCACTATTACTTCCTCCGCCACTACTACTACTGCCACCTCCCCCACCAGAAGAACCCGGACTGGAATTATTTGTCCCAATATCGCTACTATTCAGCGCATTCGTACTGCTGGACGTGCCATCGGAGGATATATCTGAAGATGAGGTGGAACTGGACACAGATTCACTACGGGAGCGAGAGCGAGATCTGGAACTGTAATCACGGGAGTCTCTTCGTCGACCACGAACACTTTCTCTGGATTCTCGTTCTTTCCTTTCTCTTTCATGACTCCTATCACGAGCTTCAGTTTGCAATGCAGATTTAGAACTCTTCCCTGATTTGGATGAATGTGATGAGCTGGTAGAGTTAACATTGTTGTGATGCTGCGCTCCACTTTTAGATGATTTTGACTTTTTCATTGGAGGAGGAGAGCTAGTTTCCACATACGAAATATCATGTCCTTTGGATTTACTTGATTTGGGTGGAGGTCCAGGGGATGAAGTATTGGGGCTTATTGCAGAGCTGATATCCTCACAACTAACCATTTGCTTATTCTTATTTTTCTCGCTGGCAGATGAACCCTTTCCCTTTGATTTTTTCGTATCTCTGTAGTCTTTTGTTGAGGAAACAGGAACAGCTTTCTCCAGAATGGCCTTTTTCATTGGTGTCATTGGTGGTGTGTCGTTCCCTGAACTGCCCCCTTTTCTTTTCTTTGTTGTTGACGAAGATGCAGGCACAGACGAGGTAGATGATTCTGAACTAGGAGGAGACGAGATTGAGGCAGATGCAGGACTCCTACTTTGGCTCTTTTTTGAGCGCTTTCTCGAAGGAGATTTCTTAGGTGGTGGAGGTGGTGTCTGCACTGGCTCAGAATCACTCTCGTCTTCCGAACTTATGGCACTAGCTGCTGAACTTTCAGAAGAACAACTTGAGGACGAACTTGAACTTGAGATTGGACTAAGCGGAAGTTTATCACTGCGGGAAGAGGGTCGATCTCTGTCTGATCCCCCAGAGGATGACTTACTTTTACTGAAAGAACCTTTATCGTGTTTTCCAGAAGACTCTCTGTCACCTTTCGAGCTTTTATGAGATTTTGATGATTTGGAAGGCTTCGCATCTATAAATTCCTCCTTTGATGATTTTTTGGCTTTCTTTGGAACCGACGTGTTAACGGGGGGAAGCATTTTCTTTGACAAACCCTTTTCACTTTTTTCTGATGACGATGATTTTGAGGATGACTTGGAACTAGATGATTTTGAACTTGTGGCACTGACGGGTTCAGGGGTGGATGGAGATTTCGATGACTTTGATGATGACGACGACGATGACTTAGAAGATTTAGAAGACTTTTCCGGCTTCTCCGTCTTTTCTTTCAAAGGCTTCTCCGATTTTTCTTTGGTATGAGACCCGTTTTTCCCTGATACTGTACTTCCTTGAATGGACGAAGAGGAACTAGCTGGGGTTGAATTGACGTTTGAGGAAGCACGTTTAATAGGAGTACCAAATAAAGTCTCAAACGAGTTTTTAGGCGAACTTTTTGACGAACTAGAGGATTTAGAGGACTTCCCACCCCCTGAATGATGACTACTCGCACCACTACCAGCTATAGCTTGGTATGATTTTTCACCACCATGTCCTTGTTTATCCAGTATCACACCACCGGCTTTGAACAACTTTTTAGCAAACTCATCACTGGGGTAATTGAAAATAAGTTTTTCCTTTCGCGAAGGATTGATAGGTGGTCCAGTGGACTGAAGAAACAGGTCATACTGAAAGTCAGCCTTTTTCGGTTCCTCTTTGTTTTTGAAAAGAATCTACACAGGGAGGGAATATACAACACGATAATCAAAATGAGGGTCGTTAACATTTCATCGTTATAAATGGAGAGTATGGAATACTAACCTCTATATGCAAAATGAAACCAGCATATCCTGACTCCTTTACACAATAAGGCGGTTCCTTCACAACTGTCAAAAAGTACACAAATTTATTAATTGTATTCACTACATCAAGTTAAACGCACTAAACAACGTCAGTCGTCATTACCTCTGCGGTGTTTGGGAAAAGACTCGTGCAGGTGGAAGATTACTCGGTCAACAAATGCCTGAATATTTCCAGAGTCGCCCCTCACGAAGACTTCCCAGTCGTGAGTAAACCCCTCCGCTGTAGGTCGCTCACGAATGGTGGCTCGATGGCCAAGAATAAGTTCCACCAAGACTTTCTAAAAAATTTCAAGAGTTCCACTGGCATTAGACAAAAACATTACACGTTGCCGTACGAAGTGAAAAGATAACCAGTGACAGAGTAAGAGCAATATTTGCATTTCCTTAAGTATGTCAGTCAATCACCAAACATCCAATTATCATTTCTTCATGTAAACACAAAAAAACGATGGTAGTATGTATAAGAGTGTGTGTTTTTTTTCTTCTTTTATTCCCATTCGAGAAGTAATATGTCACCAGAAGGGTGGGTGACAAAGTGAGAATTTGTATCAAAAAATTCTCAATGTATAATAGCCATTAAAACAGCACCTACAATTGTGTTTGTATTACGAGATACGTTTACTATGGTGGTGAGTGACATTCTAAAAAAAATTTGCAAGAGACACAACCGTAACTACACTGTAGAAAATACCCTGAAATACGTCCACTAGAAACAATGACCGCAGCAGCACAGTAAAACTTGTACAAATTATATACAACCGCAATGAAAATGATTTTGTTCTTTATTTAACTTGGCGTAAAACCAAACTTTTTTATGTTAGATTCGGTAAGCGTTCTCGTGTCTAAATAGTACCTCGTGAAAATCTACTTTCACGACGGTTTGGTGTGGACAATTCCATAAATGGCTTTCCAAAAGCTACGTGTATCATTGGGTGTTGTGGGAAAAGCTATAATTTTACGATGAATGATTATTATAAAGATTCCTTTCCGGAGAAATGAAGTGCAAACATTAACAATAGAAATAATAGTATACTGCTTCGACAAGCGTGGATGGACAGATCGTTATCGCGTTTACGAGGACCCATCATCATCGATCACAAATAGCAACAGCAACCTAATAATTTTAGTTTAGTCTTTCTCCAACAACGCTTGTGTCCCTACTCTACTAAACTAGTACCAGCATATAGGAAATAATATTATTACTCTTTTCCGGAGTAAAGCAAATTTGTTCGGAATACATATATTGACAAGTACTTGCCTACCACATTTTCATGGGCAAACGTACGTCAGCAGTTAGAAGTTCATTTACGAACGTACACATACTATAATTTTGTTACTGTTGTTAGATTTTAGGAAAGCAGTAAAATTGACATTTCTTATTCTATTCAGCTCTCAAGGCATGACCTATATACATTTGAGTTTCTATTATGGATCGAATGGCCGGCATCGACCGCTAAAACAGCTTTAATAGCAGGACAGAATAACTGCTCCTGATATTCTCAACTGTCGGCTAAATAAATTGTCCACGTATTTATGTATCTTACAACTTATACTTTATTTATTATACTTCCTGGACATATTTACGTAAAATGTCCCAAAAATTTTAAACAACCAATTAACAGACAATTTTAAAAAAGCCAATAGTATTCGGAATAAAGCATTTATTATTAACTACTGAAAAGGTATTCACATTATTCAGTGTTGTGAGATTGTCTTCCTGTCTGTCTGTGTCTGTTTGCACGATAACTTTTGAATTTGATTGAACGCAAACGAATTTTAGAATTCTGTTTTCGCCAATCAATAGATATGCTCAATAGCTCTTATGAGTTCGAAGTTCTGGGGTGAACCCCTTGGGGGTCACATTTTTTTCAAATGACAAACATAGCTGAAACTTGATATACAGATACATAATGGATAGTTATGACGTTTTGCAAAGTTTGACCCAAAATGGTTGACCCCTTAAAGGAATCCCCTTTGACCCCCTGCGGGCGTCAAAGTTCGGTTGGAGTTGACTTTTTCAGTAGTTGCTCATTAGCGTTGCACGCTTCTCGTTAACATGTCCCATATATATATTGACTATGACAAAACGAAATACAATAATGTAACCTTACAAATGGTTTAATTATATCTACTAAAGTAGATATTATCCGGAAAAGGCTAAAAAGCCATAACCGTTTGTTTCTTCAGTCTTCCAAAAATGGGTCAAATCGATAATTTTTGTTTGCACAAAACTTTTCAATGTCATTTACATTATTTTATTTTATAAGTTAAAAACTCGCCGTGGTCAAGTGTTTGATATAAATACGTATGTAAGTTGTATCAGGATGATAAATTTTGTCTTTTTCTAAGTTTGCAAAAAACAATGACAATGTAAACCCGAATGAATAAAAGAAAGCTTGAAAGGCTAGTTGGATAGGATATTTTTGCAAATACAATCAGACACAGAAAAATGATAGAACCTCGAATTAATATTTTATTTAAATTTTGGTATATGTAGTATCAAATTACTTTAATTGCTGTAGGCAGCACAGAGCGAATAGTAGCAGTAATAAAATAAGCAACGAATAATGACGTACTAAAGAGTAAAGGCATGGCTGGCTAACTTTAAAAATACACATATCGCGTAATATCGGCATTTTTGTAAATATTGACATCTCGACTTTAAACCGTATTGGCGTATTCCAGGAACAGTAAAAGTATATCGGCAAGAATCATCATGATTGACATTCATCATCGCATCCAACTCTAATAGGTATGAAATTGTATTTGTTATGAGCGCGAGGTATCATTCGCACTCTGTTTAATAGTAATAAACGACATCATTTGAGCCTTTAATTTAGTTTTTTGGCATTGTTCCATAGCTAGTCTTCCAATTCATAACCATTTTCAATTAATGCACTTGACTATATAGATAATTTAACGATAAATATTTAACCCATTTCTGATGTTCTTCCAATTCCGTGTAATGTTAATGGAGCATTGTTTTCCTTTTCACCTATTGTCGTTGTGTTTTATTATATATATATATATGAAATTAATTGTATTTTGTACACAATTCTTTGCATCTAATTAAACAATAGGCACTTAAATAAATATCGCTGGTTTATTAACTGCCGCAGCTGAAGCTAAACTGTCACACCATAAATATCCCTCCACTCGCTGGTTTGAGTATAAACTTAAATAGTGCATTTGGTTTCCTATACGCTTGTGCAGCAAAATCTTTATCACATATAACAATTTAAAAAGTACTTACCATTATGAAGAAAGGTGTTTGTAATTTCAATCAGTCATTTGTTCTATCTCGACATCAGTCTTAAACTTGAAAGGGTCCCAACGAGTAAATTAAATAAATATTAATATGTTACAAATACAAAAGTGTTGAGTGTGTTCTATTCTGTTGCTCACTCCAGATTCTCCTTCATACTATAAGGCCCTGAATTTTTATATTGCTAAGTGTAGCACTGCTAAGATTTTAAATTAACAATCCCATTTTGAAGTCCCCTCCGGTTGGACCGGTAGTTCACATCAACTAACACGTCGTCGAGGGTTATCTCAACAAGGAAACTCGTAAGCTTTTTCTCAGAAACATGGTTTAATCGGTGTTTCCCGCTAGTGTTTACTCAAATATTTTATGTAATGGTTTTTCCATTTTATGGCATCGCTATCTAGCAAATGCCATTTTGATAAATAATTTGTAAATTAAAAAATTAAAAACTGTTGCACTACTGCACTAACACTCAGATCTCCGTTTGTCAACTAAAGTGTTCAGTCAAATTCATGTCAAAGTCGGGACCCATTCCTTCTGTAGTTTGTGTTTGTAGTTAGGCTTTGCCCGGTTTGTGAAACAATCTGCAATTGAAACAAATTAGATTAAAATAATGTCAGGAGTTTAGCTTCTTTGGCGTTTGGCGCTGATTCATGAATGACACTGCAATTCTGCATCTAATCCATATTACACATTGGAAATTTTGTGAGTCACAATCACAAGAAAGTTTTTTTTACAATGTAGCTATATATTTTGTATTGACAATTATATACGTAATAATTTATTTACATTTGACATTTTTTCATGCTGTTAGAAATAGGTATGTAATAAAAACATAATTTTCCACGTGTATCGTAACATAAACTTCAACGATAATATAGTAATTGCCACTTATTAGCAATTAATACTTTCACCGATCTTGCCTTCCTGTCCTTGTCATTTTATTAAAACATTAAAACTAGCTCATGAACTCTTACGTAACAAAAAAATCCTTCGTCTTCTACGGTCACATCAAATTGTTATTGTGGCTAGATAAATCCTTTAAAGTGTCTAGAAATCATTTAAAAGACATTAAGTTTTGTTCCTAATTATCTGACACATTAATTTTGAATAGTTCTATACAACGTTGACGGCTTGTAGGTTGCTGTAAATACCTGAGTAAGGTATATTTTGGAAGGCCAACGGTCTATTGTTTCCTACGCATACGCAGTTCAGTTTTCATTCACTCACAGTTGCAGCGAAAGCATTGATTTATGACAGTCTGCTGATACAGTTTCTGGCTCACCTTAAAAAAGAGTAGTGTTGCTAATCAGATAAAAAAATCATTTTGAATATAATCAAGTTTTTCAGATCTCTGGAAGCGCGGCACAAGTCCACGACGACGTCTCATATTGTAAAATTTTGATTTTTCCATGAAGGTAGCATTTGTAATTAAAACAATAGCAGCAATATTTTTTATCAAACATGTGACAAAAAAATGTTATGCAATAATCACAGCTAACGAAAAAAAACTGATTGAACTGAGTCAGTTTAAAATGCACTAAATGCCAAAATAACAATTCACTTCAAGTTGAAGAGTCCCATTCACACTATTACTCAAAGAGGCAAACGTGAAGACCGAAGGTTGCAGCGACCAGTTTTACTATTATGCGTTTTTGGAGGTGTATTTGTCTCGTTCATAGTCGTATTCGTGTAAATAATTTAATATATCCATCGTGTTTTGGAAGAAAAAAAACAGGGATGCATAATATTATTGTTAGGAATGGCTATAATAATACTGGGGTGAGAGTACTGATACAATGTTGTAAAGGATCGTATACATTGATTTTGATACACACATCTTTTATTTATTCAGTTGAAAAGAGATTTTAGGATACACAGAAATATGTAGGTATTTTTTTGGTGGTTGTTGTGTGATGCATCCTGCCTCTGCTGATATCACCATGTTCATTTTCATTTTTGTAACTTAGACAGGCTAGTTTGTGAGTTACTTTACATCATCATCAAATCATCACGCAAAGACGTTTCATGTATACACACAGAGTGGTATACCGTAAAAATTGTAAGCATTAAAGCCATTTACGCCTGTAGGTATACGTTTAGCGCTTAGCTTTTGTGTGAGAGAGTGTGTGTGAGCGTACTAATAAGATGGAATATTATTGAATGCATATGGAAAAAAGGGAAGTAAGAAAGTGGTGGACAGGACAGATACACAAACAGACGAACGGGACATTCATTTGATTGGATGATGGTTCTGAGGTGTTTAAGTTTAAGAGTAGGCCGCCCTTGCCTGACCAACTTTTTCTCGTGTTTCGCGTAAAGCCAAAAACTATCGAATCAAATGAAACTATCCATTTTCCCTAGACTTTTTGCCTTAAAAATATTTGCTCAGAGCGCAGCAGTGGTATACTCATGTTGTTAGCCTCATAGTAGTACTCTCGTATACTTACGTCAAGAGAGTCAAAAAGACTTGTAGAAAATGGGGGTTTTTAAATATGAAAGCTGGTTTTTGTACACCGTATTGATGCTTGTGGTAATAATGACACTGGTTAGTTGTAAGAAGAATCTAAAGAGGGGGATTTTTCAGGCTGGCTTCGCGTTTTTAAAAAGGTTTTAACAAGCAACAACGAATTGTATGATCGTGTACCTGAATTTTGTAGGATGTTCCTTAATATCTTTATGATTTTTTTAACGTTTTTTATTTCCGTGTCATTTATGTTCTCGTTTACTCATGACGGTGGCTAGTTTCATTAGATAAGACGATTTGGATTATCTAGGTCGTTTATCTATTGAGTTACATATAAAATGACAGCCAACAGGTCACAGCCACAGCTATGAGTTTTTTTGTTCATTAAAGGTTTTATTTGTGGCCATGTCCTGTCCACTCTTATGTAATAATGACTAGTTTGGTTGGAGTTCTTAAATCAGAGTGGTAAGTTAATGTTGTTGTGTGCTTTTACATTTAAACACATATCTGTTGTGTCATTTGTCTGAATATGTCGTTAATTTCACGTTACAGAATAGTAAATAGGTTAAGAATTTACCATTATTACTAATCGTAAGTATGCACTCACGTGTAGATACAATATCTAATAGCAAAAGATGAATTCAACAGCTTTGTGAAAAGTCAAAAAAGCCAACCAATGTTTATGCATTAAGCCTAATAGGGAACTTTTTGTTGTAATGAATAATTATCTCAGCTGAATGTATTGTGTGTCATTGCATGTTGAAAACCCGAGAGATGCTGTCGATTTGTGCTTTCAATTAGAACGTGGTTAATTTCACATGAGCCTCGACGAAATTTTTCTAGTATCTGGTGCAAAATGAAGTACTTTTTTAACGTATGGAAATTGTAAGATGCCGTCCCCAATGCATTGTCAACAAACTTTATGACATTTTAAATACTCGTCTAGACGATGNGAAATTTTTCTAGTAGCTGGTGCAAAATGAAGTACTTTTTTAACGTATGGAAATTGTAAGATGCCGTCCCCAATACATTGTCAACAACTTTATGACATTTTAAATACTCGTCTAGACCATGGTACACTGGCACCTTATGCATTTACACCGAAATGACTTTTTTATTTATAAACATGTACACTTGGTAAATCCGATAAGATGTACCACAGAAAACGATGGAAACTTTTACAATAATGCACTTGGGGTTTGGTTAAACATCTACAACCTGATCATGTCCGTATACAGATCAGACATCAGAGATGAAACCGAAATAACGAGAATCCATGCTATGACAAGAATGCATAACTATATGCTTAGGTACACATAATGTAATGCATGCAAGTACGCTGTTCTCGTTATAAACCGGTCTGTTCCAATTTCCAAACCTAACTTATAAATACATTGGACAGGTTTTTTTTTGCCGCAAGGCTAGAGTTGTGTAATGTTGTGAACAGCGGAGCGGGCTACAGACTTGCAGATAATAATAGACCCAATAGGTTATCAAATAAGTACATGTGTAGGAGTGTGGATTGAATATTTGGTTGCGATCAAAGTTCAATCTAAGATCTGTGAAAGTCGAGAACATTGTCAATGCATAGAACCTCTTCTCACGACGAAATTATACGATAACATATTATCATACATAAATTATACATAGTGGTAGGTGTTTCTTTTGCCTTTCCGTTGGGTGTTCAATTTTAGTTTCTTTCAAAATGACCTCACCTGTAGACATTTCACCGAGTAATGTCAACTACAGGTATTTTTGCTTCTAACTGTGAACAGCTTCAACAATAGACATAGATGACTATGTGTACATACGTTTATTCAACTGCACGTGCAAACATGATTTATTTGGTTTTATTAGGGCTAACATTTGGGCGTTGAAAGAAGCTGGATGTACTCATATAATTGTATCGACAGCTTCCGGATCACTGCAAGAAAAAGTGAAGCCTGGGGATTTGGTGTTTGTTGATACATTTATAGACAGAACCAATAAAAGGGAACAAACTTTTTATGATGGAAAGACGCCTGGATGCCCAAAAGGTGTTTTACATATCCCCATGCACGAGCCGTACAGCAAAGGCCTCAGAAATGTTTTGATTGAAACAGCCAAAGAGTTAGACATACCTTTCCACCCGACGGGAACTGTTGTTGTCAGTAAGTTTTAAAAATAAGTGACAAAAAATTAATAGTGATTTAAGATTTAAGTGACAAGGAATGTCTTTGTTAAACCACCTTTCAGTCGAAGGACCCAGATTTTCCAGTAGAGCGGAAAGTCACATGTACCGCAGTTTTGGGGCGTCACTAGTAAATATGACAAACATTCCTGAAGTGAGAAAATGCGCTTCATTCTTAACTATAGTTTGACAACATTTGACACTTGAGTAGATTTGGGAATGCATTTTTTATTGGTATTTTTTAAAAGGTTATTTTGGCTAAGGAAGCAGGGGTTCTGTATGCTGCAGTGGCAATGGTATTTAATTATTAACTGATAACAATTTTATTAGGTTGATCGACGCATTTGTATATTCTGGTAAATATTTAACCGCAAAACATTTTTACATCAGGCCACAGATTATGATTGTTGGAGAGATACAGGAGAGAAAGTATCTGTAGAAAATGTTTTGGAAACCTTCCGTGGCAATGCTCAAAAAGTCACTAAATTGTTTTTGGAGGTTGTCCCAAAAATAGCAAAGATGAACTGGTCTGATGAAGTAACAGAGCTTAAGGTTGGTAAAAAATTTTTTGATTTTTTATATGTATTTACCTATAATAACTAACATTTTAGCCTTCAAAAATTTGATTCTGTTAATGTAGCAAATGGTCGCCGGAGCTGTTATGTGATGTGTCATGCATCAGACAGATAGCTTATGAAATTATCAAAATCAATCCAACACCAAGAAACATTTTCGCTTTTCTAACTTTAATTATTTTATTACTACATGTTTGCAATAAATATTTCCTACTGGCATTGTAGATACAAGATGAATATATTTCTGTTTGTATAAATTAAAGGTAAAAATAAATTATAAACTAGTGCAATATCAATGTCTAGATAAATGCGTTTTTGTCAACAAGTCCAGTTGTTTTTGCAGTTTATCAATACAGTCTGTCTCCGTCGCACGTGTGGTCCTTGGTCGTGTTAGTAAGTACCTACGTCTGGTTTAATGCAGCTTTGCATCTTTCCATTGTCTATTTGTCGGCCACCAAGCAAGTCGTCATTATTTGTCGTTCACAAAGCAACGCTTATAAATGCGTAGTATGCATCATAAAGCTACTTACTGCCCGAGAATTTGTATGAAAAGGTCACTGAATGTCAAAAGTTAAATAAACACCGTCATGTACTGTTTACTTGTCGTTTTACGTCCGGGTCAGTTCGCAGGAGTGTCATGTCGGTAAGTCTTGACCGTGTCGTCCAATTTAGGATTTTCATGAAGTCAACCTGTAGATGAGTCTAATATGCTTAACATTTTGCATTTCATTCGTTTACAAGTTATTTGGCTAGATTTTCCGTCAGCATCTACAGAGGTTCCGTTAAATAGTGAGAAACCTTTGAAAATCCGTTTTGTAAGTGGGCTGTTTTCTGGCAAATACTTCAAAGCTCTGAAACGGCACAAAACAGCCATTTAGAAGAAACATTTTAATATTTTTTAATGAACTTTGTAAGTTTTTTAAAAACCAACTTTTCCATCCACTCTCTAGCTTTCCGATTCTGACTAATTTTTGAAATTTCACACGAAATTCTCTCAATATCATTCCTCGCTAGAGACAACACGTTCGAAAATTCCTTCTGTCATTTTTCTTGCTTCAGAAAGCCCCGCTTCCAAACTTCTTCCTGGAACCTGGATGACGGGAACAGGGAGCAACAAAAGGGGCAGTGCTAAAATAAGTAGCAAAGGCAATAGTAACGGAAGTAGGAGTGGAAATATTAAAGGGAACGCAAGTGGAATTATTGCTGGGAATATGACCTATAACAAAATTAACAGAATTAGGCTCGTCCTCCACAAATGCTTTCGTACTGATAATTTACTTAATTAAATACACGCACCGAAGCCAAACCTTTCAGACCCTTGAGACCGAGAAGGCCCACGAGTCCCGCGAGTCCCCCTAACCCCGCTCCTCCACCAGCGTCGCCATCACTTCCTGTCGTGTCATAGTCAAAAGCTGTGAATCAAAATGTTTGACTGTTAAATAATTTCAGGAAAATGTTCTCTTTAAATACTCACTTGAAGTCCGAAAGAAAATAAACTAGAAACCTTACTAGATGTGTCTTGTCTTGATTGACACCTCACGTTGCCATTCCCCATATACGTGCACCGTTTATTTCCTCCCGGAACGTTGTACCCGCTCCCCCTTGAGGTATCATGCATAGGATAAGTCTCATAGTAGTACATGTGTTGCTGGTTTGGAACTCCAGCTCCATGTACCACAGGTTGTTGTGCTGTTCCTTGGCTTACAAGAGAATCTTGTTGTGAGGAGTCCCCCATAACCGGACTACTGCTTACAATCGCAGATGATGCACTTTTAACCGTTAAATCTGCATATTGATAACTGGGAGTGGATGAGTAGTAATCTTTGTACTGCGAGTATTGACTGCCTTGAAAAGAGTTTTCCACTTTTCCGTTCACACAACAAAACGTTAAAAGATGAAGTTGGAGGAAAAAACTGAGGAGCAATCCAGCCCCTGAAGTTATCTTTGGCTGTAACATTTTTATCACGTAAACTTTACAGGGAAAGCATCGAGCTTGTATGTAATTACAATGTCGGTTGTTCGCTACCATTTGATTAATCGGTAGAAAATTTCATGTGGATTTATACCTTCAACGGTTGCAACTCCACACAACTACAAAAATCTGATTGAACTAGGTGAGGAGGTCAAGAGAATATCAGAAATGTGAAATCGCATATGCCCTGCAACGGATTGGTAAACAGCATGTTAACAACTGACGAGGAATTTTTAGGATCGGTTTTCAAGTGCCTTGTCAAAATGATGCGGTTGATGACTTGTTGTTTAAAGCGAGGTTGAAAGGATTTTGATTCATCAAGCATCTCGTGGCCATCCTTAAATATGAAGGTAAGTTGTTTCGTATAACGGTTAACCACCATATGATGTTGATATGAGCTACTTTTGGTTTCTTAAAAACGTTCCATTAGATGAAAGGACCACAGGGAAAGACACGGCATAAAGTACTTCAGATCAAAGTCAACATTTTTTCAACATGTTACACAGCCAAGCTCTGTACTCTGTACTGTTGGAATTTGGCGTTATTGTGCTTAAAAATAAATGATGATGCGTCTACTTGAGTAGTTTTGTTGACTTTGAACTTGAGTGTCATTGTTTAGATAGTGATTCGCAAAATTTCATTTACTCAAGCAGCTGCAGCAACATGCTGCTGTCGCTGAAAAAAGTGCCTTACCGGAACGAGGAGAGAAAATGTTTTTACAAGATTGGTTTATTTACACGCAAAAGTACTCATGCTCTGGCTTGACTGCCTAGCGAAATAAAAACAACGAAAGTGAATGACGGATGTAAAAATGAAATACCGAAATGAATGTTCTTTTCACCATAAAAGTGGGAGAGCCCTAATTACTAATTCTCTTGGCGGCCAAGACTTGGCCTTAATGATTATTTTGTTTGTATTTGGTTATATAGCCAAGTAAAATATACTAGTAGTACTACCTTGTGATGATATTAATACTTTCTTTCTCATTTTTTTCGGTAACTTGTAGAAGTTGGTACAGTAAATTTGAATATGTATGTGGATGTAATGTAAGGGTGTATTATTGCACCTGTATTTGCATACTAAATTTGGTATCCAATAATTGTTATTTTTTCTTTATTAAAGAATTTGACCACAATGACTGCACACATTGTTAAAGGACAGGTACATTCCTTCGTAGAAATTATGTTACAGCAAAAAGAGAATAATACACATTAAGGAGAAGTGCACAATTACAGATACAGGCATCCATAATAAATCAAAAATATTATTTCGAATCCACGTCTTAATGAATTTGCTATAGTTGTAATATCATTATTATTTTACTCCGCTTTCAAATTTTCTAAGCAAATTGTAGTAAGAGATTTCCATTTCAAGCAGCGTAACAGTTGGCTTTGTTATCGTTGTCGAGCTACTAGGACAAGTCTTCATCATCAAATACATCTCCAAAGTCTAAAAAATGTAAGTTTCAATTTTAATACACCGATACAGTATATAAAGTTACAACATTATGCACAAATATAAAGTAAAAAAATAATGAACCGTTATAAAAGTCAGCGTGTATGCCTTCCCGATTGGTGTCAACGATTATCCCAGGTCCCGCCTATTATTGACATTTAAGGACAATATATTATTATACATACAGCAAATAATGTTTTTAAATAGATGTTCCCTATTTTACTGACAGGATATTATTGTTAGCAATAATGGTACGTGTAGTTGTCGACAGAAAAGGTAAGCAAATGACAATGACAGGTATAACCAAAATAGTAAAGTACGTCAATTGCAACAAAATATTAGTACAAAAATTTAATCGATTAAAATCTTAAAACTTACATCTTCCTCCATGTACGGATTTACTCCATCCGGAAACATTTCGTCTACCACGGTGGTAGGCTTCATTTTGTCAAGTGATAGTTGTAACTGGGTGTATATATTTAAAAATCCCAACAGGAAAAAAGGTTAACTTTGTGAAGGTTTACACAGCTTTACTTTTATGATGAACACAAACGGCAAAAAAATCAAATAAACTTTCTCGTTTCACAGTCTCATAAACACTAAAGAATCTCAGTATTTGCCGGGTATGAAGTGGAAAGTATACCACCACATCCACAGAAGGCAATAATACGTCAGCTGCATTTCATTTGCATGTTACAATGTTGTATGCTGTAAAGCAAAACATGTAAACGATACAGCCATAACAGCAGAATAAAACCTAGGCATGGCATGAATAAATGAACCTGCTCTTGCTCCGCTGAAAAGACAAAGATAATGAACTTTGGACTAGTGAACTGTTTGTCTGGTGATTTTCATGGATAATGTGTTGTCAAAAAATTTCATTGCATTGCATAGATATGCATGTTTCTAATATTATTTCTTGTTTTATATTTAAAAAAAATAGATAAACTCTAATGGACTCTAATTCGCTCAGGGTTATCCATCATCATAAATTGATCGTATCGTACTTGATAGACGTATTGATGTATTAGCCATTGATAAAGCAAAAGACAAGGCGTTTATTTTGGACCCTACTATTCGCTTTGAAACAATTTCAAACATCTACTTATCATGATATGAGAAAAAATCGATTTATGGACCAATTGTTGATGAATTACGTTTGAACCAAAGGATCAATGAAGATGTACATCTATTAGTGTACATGGTTTACTTATTGGTGCTCGTGGAACTCAGAAAAATAACTCAGACTCAGGTTACTTTAAAACATCTTGGAATAAAAAATGTACCCCTTGAGGAAATTTAATTTTGTGAGCTGTCATTTTTACCTTTTAAAATTATCTTTTCTAAATTTACAAATTTACACTGTGTCTTTTGGCAACTTCTTAATTTGAAACAGTGATAATAAAATTTATCTCCCCCTCCTAATTCATGACGTAACTTTTGCATTTATTACAATTTTATTTCATATTTCCCAGTTCAGGTGACATTTCTATCATTTACCATCGTCATTTCTGGTGACCACCTATTTTAATTTGCGTACATTCTGTCTGTTTTTTTGTGTGTTGGTTTAAAATTATGTACATAAAATTAGTTATTTTTTTAAAATTTTGAACATTAGCTAAATATAACTGGACATTAAGCAGCCTTTTTTGGTAACGAAGAATACATACAATTTCGCTGACTTATATCTGTTATACTATACAGGCATGTAAATATTAATTTGTCAATAATAATGTTATAGGATGGGATCTACTATATACCACTATATACGTTATAAATATTATGTAGTATGTAGTAGAGCCCTGAGTTAGTTTTAGGTACACTTAATTGCAAATATCGTGAACAATGTTAGATGAAAGTGCTCAACATTTCTCATGTTTTATGTGATGTTAACTTGTCAATATTGCATCTAGCCTTTTTACCCTATTTTTCCATTACATCCGGATTCTTCCAATGTCCCTTTCAAAATTCACTCACACATGTATACCTACATATTATATTAAGTGTACACAATATGTTAAAAGTAATAATTCGTTTCAAGCAGTTAATGGTAAAAGGTTTCTTTAATTTAATATGAGATTTCGAAGGATATCGATATTTCGGCATCGTAGATTACGTCGTATTGTTTTACTTGGGTTTGTATAAAATTCCGATTTCTGGATACGCCACACCTAAAAGCACACAGTTTCGTATAACTTTTTGGAACAATGGCATATGGCATTCATTGATACTTTATTTTACTCACCCACGTCATTATTTTTTTTAGCAAACTATAAATTTTTAAGCATAATTTATTACATGAACACTTTTTTATTTGAAGCATATTTACAGTTAATTCCAGTTCTTTGTCAGCTATATCTTTTAATTAATTTAGTTATCTTTTATTACGCACGCACCTGTCGTGCACTTGAACTCCGCACCCCAAGCATGACTAATTGTTGTAAGGCAGGCATATAGCAAAAATGGAATGCTTTTAATTCTACTTCGGTTTTAAAAAGTTAATGGAAGTTTTTTTTTGAAATTCAATATTGCCATTTGAAAAACCTACAATCTAAAACTAGCACAATACTTGTACTTGACCAAATGATAATTGTATTAATTTCAGTGGAAGTAAAAACTTCAACCAATCAGACTTCAGTGATGCTACTACAACTACCTTCATCATCGGCATCACTGTTATCACCGTTTCTGATACGTCGAGTGCCTTTCTTGATGGTTCTAGTTGTATACCGGCTTTCTCCAAGTTTGCGTGACGATTCTAGTAATACTACATAGTAATTTATGCCATCACTGGCAACATTGATTGGGCGGCTACTGTCATCGTCACCTTCTTTACAAAGGTTGTTGCTTTTTCTACCCTTTCGTCGTGTCTTAATAAAATCTGCTATGATGGCTGGATGGGTCAACTGGTCGGAGTCGTCATCAAGGGTAGGACTTGACTGCGTGCGGATTAGCGAATTTTGAAAGTTTAAAATCAGTTTATGAATAGCGACAAAATATGCTACCACTACACACAACATTATAAATAATTTAATAGTTTTTCCTTCCAAGTCATGAACGCCCGTAAGATGTGTTCGGTCCACGATCCACAGAAATGCTGTGACTGCGATTAAACCGGAAATGAGGAGAAATACCAATAGTCTTCCTGGCCATCTCAATAAACGTACTGATCTCTGAAATTTTTATGGTTATTGGGTCAATCACATATTATTATGTAGTGATTATTTAAAAAATAAAACAAAGTATTTATTGCCGTCATCATACTACATATATACATAACTGAATACATCAGCCTAACTTAGTAATACTATATTTTTACCCGTTGGACTCCTGCAAACACAATTATGCCAAGTAAGGTCAGCAGCCAAAAATACAGGGATGCTAACAAGTAGGAAGGTTTCTACCAAAAACAACAAAACTTCATATAGCTTTAATTTCAATGTTAACCTCTTGCATGACCACATATTTGTCGTAGGTAGTTTGTGAGGGAATATTATTGCACATTCTCACGTACCCCTTGAGCATATGTTGAGTATGAGTCTAAAAACACAACCAAATATTGCACCGAGAGAAGAGCAACTAGAGCCTTTTGTATAGAAAGAAATTTATAAAATTATTAATTGTACATACGTAAATACACTAACCCAATACTCATCGTAAACTTTACAATACAAACCCACTTTTGACTTTGGTATACATATTTTATGAATATAACGTGGATTAATAATAACTTACGGTAATAAAGAATGTTAAGAAGCACACAAAGTCAACCACGTCATAACATCCGCACATACGGTACGCACTACCAGGGTAGGACTGTTCTCAACACACAACGACCAAGGTGCACGGAGCCACAAAGTAATTTTTCCTTTATCAGATGAGATCACAGGGTGATTGTATACACAGTTGAATTGATGATTTTCACCACTTTCACTTTAAACAATAAAACAAGGGAGAGGGCAAAAGATCAAACGATAAAAGTCACGATTCTGCAGCACATACGGAAAATGGAAACACCTCATGAAAGCATTATTACGGTTGTTATAAAAAATAATCTCGTTTTAGTAGGGAATATAGGTGCTAGAAAAACAATAATCGCCACATGTGTACATCCGCACAGTGTTTTTAACCTTAAGAATTGGTCGGTTCGTGCGTTGCACCGTGTCCAACGGGGGAAAAAAGAAAAATGATCTAGAAACGTGCTTAGAGAAAAAAAAGAGAAATGAATGAAAAACCCAAAAAGAAAGTAAACTATCCAACCAAAAAATAATGTAATAAGTGGAGAAATGGCATAGCAGAGAAGTCAAGGAACTCCCCAACCAACGTAACATCCAACTTACTACTGGCACTGGCTACCATTAATGTGCATGTGTGAACTCCTATTTACTTTCCAGCCAACATTTTATCCACTTCTACGTAACAAAACGGAACACACACATCACACCGCACACACTCATGGCAGACTCGAAACGCAAAGGAGGAGAGAGTCCTGCAGGAGGGAAGAGCAAGCAGGAAATGGAAAGAAACAACTGAAACAAGCACTCACACAACTGTTCCTCCTTTCTCCAGGCTGCTGCTGGTTTGTGCGGATCCGGCGAAGATGTTGATGATGACGAAGTACATATTTACTAGTTATTATTACATATATATATTACATGGGTTGCTCTGCTTCTTGGTGGGTCCTCTTTTGTGTGAACATTATGGTTTGGCCGTTTTAGTCTGTAGTGCCGTCGGGTAGAAAACTTCTGTTGAACCTGCATATCAAAAATCGAGCGTTGTTTTGAGGTGCCGGATATGCACCTGACCTTTTATTTGTCATTCACTTCATCCCTGACCGGTGGCCAGGATTAAATTTTAAAAAAATAGCAAATTGGAAACAGGGTGCAAAGAAAATGTGTGGGGTGGACACCATAATACCTTTTACCACGTTTCAATTTTTAATTACCATTGGTACAGACGTTTATCTCATTACTCGTAAAGTTAACTCCAATTGGAACTGAGTTAGGACGCCAGTTCGACAATTGACTTGAGCATGTGTTTCTGGCATCGTAAAGCGTATTTCCTTTTTCCTGGCCCAAAATGTACAAACAAACAAAATGTTGTACATGTGCGCTACAACAGCACTACTTTAATATTCGCAAAAATAATGGTTAGTCGTTGGTGATGTAAGTGATGCAGAGAAGCTATAATCATAGGGTTTGTTGCTATTTGAACATTATAGAACGAAATGCCGTTACATTGGGAAAAAATAATCCCACAGGTTTACCTATTCACACACCTTTTGTAGCAAGACTCGGAATTTATGCGTTATTGTCGCTGTTTCTCTTTAATACTTTGTCCTGTAAAAGGTAAACCGCTGCTGGAGTGAGGAACTAAGTGGAACTGAGCAGAGTTTTACGGTTATTGCATAAATGCTGTAATAAAAATGTACGATATTGCATTGTGGTGTAAAAACAGGAATTTGTAAGTTCCCTTTACTCTCTTGCATCGCATAGGCAGTTAAAGCAATCGTTTACCATGTTTTCAAGTACTATAAAAACAATTCATTGAGAAACAATTTTAAGGGAAACAGTAAAGTTTGACGGCATAGGTAAAACGACATACAAAACGTAAACATTTAGACTTTTGGTTTTGTCTTTGCCATCATACATGTTAACAACCGGATCGTTTTCGTGCTAGTCGTATAGTGGGTATCATTATAATTTTTTAAACAGAAATTTAGGAGAAAAACGAAAATGGTTTTTGTTGTTGTTTGGAATGGGTTTCAATAGGGTTTCAACGGGTTAAATTTTACTGTTACTTTTTAACAGATTTTTACGACAATTTGAACGTTCAAAAGATTGAATGGAACCTCATTACTCACACTTTTTCTACACACTTCTTTCTTCGCTTAGCCTTTTGGTCGGCAATTGATCTAACATGCTATATATACTTTTTTTCTCCAGCTCGACGTCGCTTCGGGTTTTCGTTATGTATTTGTGAGCATGCAGGTAGCACCAATCTGAGGTGAGAGAGATGACTTTCTCCGTTGATTTATTAAAGATGCACAATGCTGTGTGTAAATTCTTAATATGCTCGTGTCGTTCATAATGCTTTTTTGCTATTTGTTGGAAAGTATTACAGAGAACAAAAATTCGGTTCCAAAAAGATTTGTAGAAAAAGTTTGAAGTTTTTTCATTCCTTTACAATGTCAACTTATACGGAACGAAAGAAAAAGTAGGGAAATCCACTTCTAAACCAAACATAAGTTGGGTAGTTTATTTTAATATTAAAATGGTTTGAACGCTTTATAACTTTGCGTAAGTACGTTGAACGTGTAAATACGTTTGCACTCGTCGTATTATTTGCTAAAAACCTAAAAACCTGGCAGGAAATGCGACGAGAGTACTCCCCACATGTTTGCTAAGATGCAGCGACTACAAGTTGTCGCTGTTTCCTTTCTTCAAGTCCGCCTGCTTCTCAAACAAACAGCATTAGATCCCTAGAAAGATGTAACTGGCAAAATGGTGATTTGTTGGTGTCAGTTCATCATGCCCGTGTGTGAGCAAGCATGTACACAATATTTTTGCATCATACTTTTAGAGGAAACCCGACCAACATGTTTTGCTTTAAGTTTATCTACAAGGCGTGGAGTCACATGGCTGACTGGAGACAGAGAATAAAAATTGTCGCCGATAACGCAGAAAAAATATGGTAGCATACGAGAGGAAAAGTTGGAGAAGTAAACTTGATATATTTCCTTGTACGTTTATTATCACCAAATGCCACCAAATAGCATCAGCAATAAAATAAAACAGAAAAAGCGTTTTTGCAACATAGCTGCATACAAATGATATGGGTTCTGCTTATCGTGTTGCTGACGACGGTGATGCTGATGCCAACAGCGTCGTGGGTTACTCTACTCTAAATTTTTTTTGAGGAAGTTGAAAAATATTGTGTAGATTTAAGGACAGATTCCAAATGACAAGAGGAAAAGTGTTTTCTCCACCCTTCCCCGTTTTTCAAAGACAAAATGTATACGTTTATGGATATGCTAAAGCCCTTCCCTTCATCTTTTCCTTTCTTGATTCTAAATTTTTTTAGCAAAAAAGGGAGAGAGAGAGCGAGACCACCACATTATGTAGCATTTTCTCAACAAAAAGTCCACATAGTGAATGAATTTTACTGTGTGGAGTCTTGGGATGTTAGTTGCAGTGAATATAAATTTTTTACACTTAAAAATAACCTACCAAAAGTTATATACACTCTCCACTCCGCTCCCTGTACTCTCAGTAATGTATATAGGCCAACCGGTGAAACAAGGCTTTTTTAAACGTCTATGTATAGGTATACCATTTAGGTCTGGACAAATGGGGATCCTTTACATAAAGAGATGGTTTCACATTTTCTTTAAAAAAATATCTATCTACATAGGTATGTACATGCATATACTTTCAGGACTTTTGCCTTTTGTGTCTTGTACTTCATACTTGGTCGGTCCTACGTGATTCAGGAAAATGTAGTATAATGTGTCCGGATCCTAAACTGAGGATCGGAAAATCGGATGGGAGGATGAGGATGGGGCAGAATTCGTTGTAATCTCCAGGAACGTACATAGCTCTACCTACATTCACGTTTCTTTTTTCGTTCACTTCATATATATGTATTCCGTATTCTTATAGTGTCTTTTGTTCCTACACGTATAAGTTTAGGCTCAGGCGTGTTCCATTTCGGCTTTTCGCTTTTTTGGTAGTACCAACAAAACGAAGTCGCACATTATACAGCAGCACCAGAAGAACGGGTATAAAGTTGCAAAGAAACAGGAGAAAAAACAGGAAACGAAGTTGAATGATAATGTTACGGATTATAAGGAGATTTCTTTTATGCGAGTTGCTATTCATGGCGATGAGAATAAGATACCAAAGCATGGTTAGATTTTTGTAACATCTTTTTCCCTCTTCCTTTTTAAAACTTACAAGGTTATACTGTATAAAATGGGAATGGACCACTTTCACATCACATTATTATATGGTTTCCTCATACTACATGGCGTATTTTCTGCTCCTAATAATAATAAGACAAAAGCTCTTCCAGTATTCTGGGTCGGTTTAGTAATACAAGGATTCAGCTGGCTTAACAGGCCGTATGACTACACCACCTGACAGCCAGGATATCCCTTACTTTCGTTAACATCAAGAGGGAAAGGGAGTCAAATGCCTGAATTTATTCCTTTTATTTCTCGGGATGCCTAATCTTACAAACAAGATAAAGTAATGGTGCCTGAGTAAGTTGTCTTGTAGCATGGATATTCAAGCCATCGACATAATAGTATTGTAGTTGTTGTTGTTTGTATAAGGGTATTTGTATCTTTATCTGTTAAAGGGAAACTAGGTATAGCAATTCATCAGGTGCAGGTGTTATCATCTCTGCGTCTTTGGGTACTTAAAATAGTCGTGTACAATGCAGACACGGATCGGGTGTTCCGCTTGCTCATTCCGTATTTTCAATACAGGAAATAGGAAAAACCGCATACACCCTGTATAAATCAACTTCAGAACCTGTATGCTGACTCCTAAATAAAAGGAAATCTGGAACCGAGTAATTCTTGAAAGTTTTCTAGAGCAAAGTCAACCTCAGTGGAGTCAAATGTTCAGTGTGCATTTACTTTACAAACGACTTTACTATGTGTAGTGGTGACCCATGTTATGTCATTAAAACACAAAAAGATAATTTTATTGTGTGGTCATTTTGCTATGAGTATACTATAATCAACCAGACATACGATTCTACAAGCTTTTCTAACGAATTTTAGCATTGTAAAATCGTACATAAGTACGTGGCACAAAACGTTTATTTTCATTTCACATACATATTTACATACAAAATCTACTAGAAATACATTTCTTGCATAATTGCATTGTGAGATGCGAAATTCACTGTAAAAGTACCGACGAAAGGAAATACATTGCAACACCAGGCTAACGTTAACACAATTGTACCAAAACTTGTTCTCAGAAAAGCTTGAAGTTTATCACGTTGTAAAATTTTGTTGAAAACGAAGAGAGAGAGCATTGGAGTTGATAATTTTAAAAAACAATTGTCATATACCCCAAAGCTTCCCATGTTATATTGCTTCATATACATACCCTCTGATCCAATTTTACAGATAAAGTGAAAGGCACGACAAGGAAACTAGCAACCCATAAGACCTTGTTTGTAAGTCCAGTAACTCATTTGTCTCCAAATGTTATCCTCAAGAGAATCGCTAGTGAGTATACATACATATACATGGCTGCCTCTCATTAGTCGAATTACATTATAGTGTGGGGTATAATGCAACATGGTTGTATTTGTATTCTGCTAAAATGCTGCTTGTGTCAAAAGCAAAATGAATGCAAACACTGTTGTTGTTCTAGCATTTTAGGCTATAAAACACACGACAACTGGGATTTCCCTGTGCTCCTGCTCTGTATCCTATGAACTCAATAACACATAGCTTTCACTTTCTAACCTTCAGAGATAGCTAACATGCTATGCCTACGATTTGTACCGTGCTGCCAATTTTTTTTACATGCACTCATACTCAAGTAAAAATGTTTGAGCATTTATTAAGCAAAATAATATACACCTCCCCATTTTCATCAATATAAAAAGATAATAAAAGCCAAATAAAAAAGATTACTACTATTGGAATAAAGATAAGAATAAAAACATGAAAAAAATCCCNAATAAAGATAAGAATAAAAACATGAAAAAATCCCCACTTTGGAATTTATATATGAAATCCTATCACATATTGCATAATTTACAAAATATTTCAGCAGAAGATACTTTAATTTATGCCGCTTATCCTCGGATTCGAAAAACCAGAAATATGACGAATCGTTCCTACACTGCAGTAGCCACTTTCGAGAAAAAATAAATAAATTTTTATCAGAGAAATCAGGAAAGATCCAGGGTCACTATGATTTACCGTAACAATAAGTCATACACTGATACAGACAGAAGGCAGCATAGCTTATTATTACAGACTCTGCTATTTCCACTTCTAAATTCATACTGTTCTCAGTAGTTCTTGTAATAAGCGTTCTCATACTATTTTCTATTGCAAGGAATGCTTAAATTATCGCAAAAGTTCAAGTTTTTTTTATTGCTACTAAAAGATTCAGCATCATAGGTAGTAAGTTAATACGCTGAGTACAATTTTGATTTATTAAGTGTAAATCTGGTCATGGCTGGAAGCACATCCAATGTCAACAACAGATTCATCGAACTATGTGTTCCTCCTTTTTTCCCGTTTATAACCAACTATTGAGGATTTTTGTAGAACTTTGCAGTAAAAGAGTTTATGACATGATATCCGTATTAAAAGAATACAAAACAAAGCTCGTTTCTGAATTCCTATCTTGCTTCCCTAAAGCCTTGTCTATTATATAAACTAGTCTGCACTTACTTCAACTTCAACTACTAAGCTTCTTTTGAGAAACAACATTAAACGGCTCTCATCAAACTGTCACAGTACCTTGTGTTGACGTGTATGAAAATGAAAGGGGATATTACACTGACTTTTTTTCTTTCTTGTTTTCCGATAATATTTTATTAACTTGATATAGTCTTCTCGTATTGGATTAAGTACTGCTCTCTGCGCAACTTTCTTTTTTTTCTTGATGAAGTAAACTTTTCCAATCAACAAAAAGTATGCCATAAGCACCCAGGAGAAAATGTAGAGTGTAGAGAGATAGGATTCTCGCTAGTTTTGTAGAGAGACAATATTTGTAAGTAACAAGATTACACGAATAGTTGTGCGACACGTTGGTCTTTCTTTTTTTCTTGATGAAGTAAACTTTTCCAATCAACAAAAAGTATGCCATAAGCACCCAGGAGAAAATGTAGAGTGTATAGAGATAGGATTCTCGCTAGTTTTGTAGAGAGACAATATTTGTAAGTAACAAGATTACACGAATAGTTGTGCGACACGTTGGACCGTAGAACAAAGTACTTTTTAGCATTCTACTCATGATCACGATGAGTAATAAAGGTTTGTTTCTCCTTTTTGTTATCATCCGGTGATCAACGTTGCCAGTATTGCTATTATTATACCCTAGGGGGTATCACTTCTCCCTGTCTTACCTCTATCTACGGCAGAGGGAACTTGATGGTCGCTTAACCCCATGTCATGGTGCTGTGCTGCTTTGTCGTCCCAGAGTTGCCAAATACTTTTTTGTCACTCACTATTTGTCCGCATAACTACGTAACCTTAACGTACACTGTATGTTGTGTATATGAATGTATCGGAATATGAACGCATAGCATTGTCTCTCTTTTTAAGTTTGCCGTTTGCACATTCAACAACTTTTGGTTTGTTATTCACAGTTTGGATGTCCAAAAGCGTGGTTTTTTTCTGGGGTCTTTTGTGTGTTTGTAATTCTTGGCAAACAAAGCAGCTTTGAATAATTTAAAAAGGGAAAGAAGACATGTGCTCCCTGATTTTGGCTTACGATGAGACAAAAAAGGAAGCAAAAAAATTTTCATCTTCGTTTTGTTCAGTTTTGGCTGTGTAATTGAACATTTCGCTGTCATGTACTTGGCCAGAAATGAAGGAAAACTATTCAAAACGAATGTGGGTTGGGTGGATCATTTTACCTTTTCCAAAGTGTTACGATTATTATACGAGAACTATCTCATGCTGCATAAATTCGGTAACATCACCCACACGGCATGACACTACCGCTGTGCTACCACGATACCACTACCTCACCAAGTGCCAACTGGTTTGTTCTGTATCGGAAGAAATAACACGAAACATTCTTAAAGACCAAGTCGTTATTACGATAATGCCGAATTTTATAAAGGGTAATAATGATAAACTGCATTGCTAGTGGTTAGTGATTGTACTGTGCGGATACGGGAAAGAAATTATTATAGAATTACTATTGCGTCATGCTTATTTCATCCCGTTACATTTAGCACACCATTTAATATAATTTTATAGACAAGTAAGCTTCGATTGCAGGACGCCGCATTGCAGCATTATGATTTATGAGACCAAGTTATGGCTTCATACAGTACCTTTTCAAGTTGATATATTCACGCAAGGAAAATTTACATAAAATCTTGTTTTTGGAAGTGAGTCGATACTGCGAGTAAAAAAACTGTATTCCGAACTTGAGGTAAAAAGGGTCGGGGCGAAGAGAGAAAATCTGAAACTTTAGACAGCTCATTGCGTTATCGGTTTTAGGATTTCTTGCTCATGTGTCTACATTACTACGTAATTCCTTTCTTTCTAGCTAGAGAATGTTGGTGGCAAGATAAGCGATTTACCCGACGACTTGTATCTTAAGTACCAGATACCGGGACCGAGACAGTATTTGAACGCTGCAGCATACAACAGAAGTATTTCTACCTAATACTAACTTTGTGTATGTAATAGTAATAGTGCATGTAGTGCACAGGATATTTTATGATGAATTATTTTGTTCCGCTTGCCAAAACAGCTTGTCATAATAATAACATATCGTTCTTTGTTGTGAGAATCATTTAATCATAACATGGCTAATTCTTTGAACAGGTTCTCGACTCTCCATCTAGTAGGATGAAAAATATTTTTATCGTGTATTTTTAAACTGTCGTTTGGCACGATAAGAACAATAAGTTTTGTTTATAGAGTTTATGTCTCAACTGACTAATGCAATAATTGTCTTAGTTTTTCTCAATTTGGTATGTGTTCATATCTCCGTATGTCGCCATATGACATATTATGTGAATTCAAAAAAAATGAAGAATAAAGCCACCAAGTATGGCTAATAAAGATGGATGTTGGTTTTTCTTTCGTTTTTAGGTGAACTGTCGTCTAAGCGGATAGCCTGAAAAAAGTTTGTCTTGTAAACGATGACAAGTAACGCCCTTATTCTAACTTTCAGTTAGAATGTGTAGTGCATGTATGTATGTTTTAGTGTACTGGGTAAGATCATGTGGTTTACCGATTATCAGGATGTATACGTGTTTTCTATTTCTATGTTCAAGGTAGCACAATTTTTCTACTTTTGATTAATGATGATTTGGGCGGATTGCTTGGAACATATGCTTTTTTGTGGGTATTACATATTATATTTGCACCAATAGCGATAAAACGTATAAAGCTATATCTTTCAATATACAACTGCATACATCATTCATGTATGGATAATTAATCTCCACACTGAGTTTTTTCTCGTCTCTTTTCAAAGTTACATACATTAACTAAAATGAATATACATTATCGTTATTTCCGTTATGATGGTTTCGTCAACGGGAATTAGGAAATTGCTATGTAAAATCTTTGTCTTTGTCTCTGTGGTGGTCTAAAGGTTTCATGAAAACCTGTGTCAGGAGTCGTATTAATTTTGTAGAACAGTAACTATTGAATATGTTTATCGTTCAGATTAGTCTAAGCTTTAGTTAAGCCCTTAAGAACTGTCAGCTGAATTTCGACGATGTGACTTAACCGATAAAATATGCATGTCAACTTTTATCTTTCATTTATATTGTACAAATAATTATATTTCTTTAGGGCATAAGTATTATAATGAAACTTCTTCCCATGATAGAGTATATGTAGTTGTGTTGTGTATTATCCAAACCTTATCTTATAGAGATAAATTTCCGCTCGGTTTTAAACTTTTGTTTTACTTTCTCATGGGACGTATCACCCTCCGGTAGTTTAGTTTCAATAGATTAATGTATATGTTTAGCCACCTTAAATGATGACTTGTAGTTGTAACATCATGAACGTTATACTAGACATGTCCCAAAAAATAATGATTGTAAAATGTGTCTTCGTGCAACTTGCACTGAATTGCGTGAATTTTAAACTAAAATAATGAAAACTCCATTTGGATACGGAAAACAAAAATCTATTTATATGTACACTTTGAATCGGTCGACAAAGTCACGTTGTCAACATTCTTATCCCTATAAGCAGACAGTTTAATAGCATTAAGTATGATCGATTCAGTTAAGGACCTCTCCAGGGCACATAGTCGTATACGAGTTTCAGTTTTCAGTGTTGTCTCTTTTAATATTCTTCTATAGTATTAATAATGAATTAATGTTTAATGTTCATTTGATACATCTAATTAAGGACAAATCAGCATAATTGTCAAATTAAATCTACGACAGAGGGTTATCGCATGAAGATTTCACTCTAAAATTTGTACAATAATACTAAGAAGTATTAAAATTAAAAGGAATAATATAGCAGTAGTGACCAACTGTAAACTGTAATAATACCGACAGCTATATTTTATTTACACGTAACAGTTACATCAAGATGGTAAAATCTTGAAAATCAAAGATTGCGAAATTGTTGATTGAAGAAACTAAAGCGTAAAAATATGTATGTGACTAACAAGTAGGAGAACCAAAAATGTACTTTAGCATTTTACATTTGAACATAATATTGCTTACAGTGTTAAAATGTAATACAATTTAACTGAATACATGTCTATAAATAATGGTTTTAACCCTTAAAGATGCCTTGCGTTTGTAGAACAATTTAAAACAGTAGACAGTTTAAAGGTTTAAATTGTTGACAGTACAGGTCGTTCATAGGACACCTCACACCGTAAAAGTCTGTGTATAAAATATCCCCAACCAAATTACATTTTGCTGATTAAACATTATGATTCGTATTATTGTTACTGGTTGTTTCGATTGCGGTATATAATTGCACACATATGTAGTCGTACAACGGAAAATTAAGGTTGGAATTTTTAACAAAAGAGTATATAAATGAGCAATTTCATTTGGTTTCCCTCGTCTCCGTCATGTATACTTAAAATTTATTGTTGCAATAATGTCATTCTGTGTACGTTATTATTTTCTTTATAGCGCCAATTTTTTTCTTCTTCTTTCGTTTCCGAGTCTCTTATTGCATACTTTAAACTTGGGTCACACTTTCCCCATCTTTCTCTAAAATAGTCGGAATGCCATTTTCATCGGTAGTGGAAACAGCGAGAAGGTAGCATGGATTATTATAGGAAGTTGCTGGACGGGTCAAGTCTATGTTCAGTATTTCCTCTGCAGAAATGGTAACACGACACTCCTCTTCCTCTCCGTCATTTTCATCCGTTATGGAAGTTTTATGCGAGGTATAGTTTACACTGGATGCCGTCACTGTGGTTGATTTGCTCTGATGCTGGGTGGAATTCTGCACCGAGCTGCTTGTACTGCTCCCATTCCTCTGATGACACAGGAATGTGACAACGGCGGAAGAAGAGTTACTCTGATGATGATGGTGATGATGATGACTGTGATGGTAAGTCCTGCGAAGGGACTTTAATTTAGAGCAAGGGATGCACCAGTCAATGGAGCAAACACAACTGCAAATCGCCACGATGGACGTTATCGTTGCCGATGCTTGGACGCAATACAGGAAAATGATGCCACTCAAAAAGCTCAATATCCAGGCGTGATACAGTCTATCCAAAATACACAACAATGCTGTGGTTATGGCAAGGATTGTGAAAAGCAAGTAGAGAATAATCTTCCCGGGACGTTGAAGGACGCTCAGCGATTGCTAAAAATGTATATACATAAAAACACATAGAGAAAAAAACACATAGTCATCACACAAACATTAACCATATCTTCCATCTCATTTCCTCGCAAAGTTAAGAAAAAATCAATATAAAAAATTCCTGTAGCCAGGAACGAGCAAACTAACTGCCGGTTCGAGTGCAATAAGCTATGCTATTTAAGTGGAAATACGTAAAAGCAATAAAAACTTGAGAATATTATCATGATTCGTAAAAGAAAATGTATGAAACTTATAAAAGATGCAGCAGCACAGGTGCAATATGTAATAAAGTAATATGTACGCCCTCATGGCGCTCTGTTTTTCACTTACCCCACGAACTAGAGTAAAAATCGAGCCTCCAAGGTATAACAGCATCCAAAGAAAAAAGTAGAACGAAAGGAGAAAGTAGATTGTTTTCTGTATTTGAAATGAAAGAAGAGAAAGATTTAATGATTGCCCTAGAGGGTTGTCTAACTCGCTTTGAGAAATAGATTATTTTATTGACGGTCTAGTGAGTAGCAAAGCCAATGTAATTTTCACCATTCAATACTACACACGAGTAAATCCATTTATAATGATATATTTATACTGGTACATGCAGAACTGCATATACCTACACGTGTGCAACGTTGATATACATAAAATATAAATATAGTCAATAGTTTGCTTTTATAAAAGTTATTATATATTTGTGTGTTCATACCGTCGCATCAGGATTATCGAATTCTCGGGATACAATTTGTCCATGAGCTTGCTTCAAGAAGTGAATAAAGCACATGATAAACAGCAACGTAAACAACGTCTGCGAAAACACATAGTAGAGCAGAAAGTAGGGGAAAAATCATTTTAAAAATCATATTCTTTGTTTTCCATCTCGTTTTTTTATCAAGTGTGGCTACATAACACGTCGTTTTATATTTATTTCGTGGGAAGTTACAAGCTTATGGGAATTGGATATTTTACAAAATATTATATGTCTAAAAGCGTTTCTATCGTATGTACGTTTTTCAACATCTTTTCGTGTAAGTTAATTATTGTTTTATTTACATTTCATTTCCAAATATCTGTCAAAATGCTCTTTCCAACTCTTACCGTAAAAAATAGTACCAGCAGCCATATAATTATATTGGCATATCTGTTATTCGCTCCGTAGACCACTCTACCGTGACCACTCATTGCTGTGTGTTTGGTCATTTTGAATATTTAAAGTGTTACACCACATCAAATGGATTGAATACCAGTAAACGCTGACCAACAACGTTTTTATTATTTAGTTAAGGACACTTAACAACAACGATGCAGCTGTGTAGAAAATTATTTGTGAAAATTCTCGCGGATAGTTCTCGTTTTTTTTAAGTCAAAAGAAATGGCTACTGCTATTAGCAGGAAGGATTTCAGTAAAATGAAATGACTTTGTCATCCAATCCACTTCAGGGTAAGAATTCACTTTGTTGTCAGTTACTTTTGGTGCTACTTTTCCTTTCTGTAAAATTGGCTTCTCTTGGTGTGGTGAGGAAAGTAGCAGTAGCAGAAGGGAAACATGTAACTTTCGTCTCACTTTCTCTTATTCCCTGTGTGATGATGATGACAATGAGTCGTTGCTCTATTTCCATTTCGGAACTTTTTTTTTCTATTTCATTGCAGGAGTAGAGGAAGATTCCATTAGATTCTGCTGTGTATGCAATTGGACTTCTTCTTTGGATTTGGAACTTTTCTTCTTGGGAAGTGAATGTGTGGAATTGAGGATATCGTTGATGCTGCTACGTTTAAAACTACGGAAGATGGAAACTCCTGAAATTGAAAAGAAAGAGGATATGATACGGATCGGTTTATGTTGGATATTTTATGAAATCGCACCTCGCTTTCTGGCTACCTGTATTTTAGTTATTTTTAAGGATAGTATTACGGTATTTTCGTTCTAAAAGCGATGCTTCCACGTTCATTATTATTGCTAAACAGCACACTTAAAGACTCGAATTTACTTCCCTTGGATGCTTTTATTGTCTTGAAAAATCATAATGGTTGGGATTAATTCTGCAGAGAACATTTTCAGCAGGGTCAAAATCCCAAAACGAAACGATCTTTGAACAAGCTATGATCTCAGGTTTGTTCCACAAAGTGCACATAATTCGTGATCATTTTGGGAAAGTGGTAATGTTATGAAAGCGGCAAAAGGGAACGTTAATGTGCGGAGTGAACGGTCATTTTTACGGTTTTCTAAACTATAAAATGGATCTTTACGATATCTATAAATTGTGGTCAAAATGCTGAATCTACGGCTTCGGGATAAATTGTGCAAATTCCCTAATGACCTATTATTATATGGAGGAAAGTGAGGACAACACAATTTTTCGCAATAATATACGATTTCAGTAATAAAAATGTCTTCGTAAAAGCCATTTTGATGAGATTGCTTCCTGTGTGACTGTGATGAATACACTTTTTTGGAGGAGTAACGACAATTTAAGGGAAACCGAATCACAAATTGGTTCAAACCGTGAAAAACATATGTGAAGTCAGGGACAGAATCAGAATTACATAGATACTTTGAAACTTGTATTTTTTCATCCGAGGTTTCAAAACATTAAACTTTTAACTCAACTTGATCAGTATATAAATACTCATCTGGTGCTAGCACCACATAAATGTGTCAAAAACCACAGCAGATTACAAAAGCTTCCACAAAGCACGTCAGGCAAAACGTACTAATCCGCATTATACGTATCTAGATGTGATTTCACATGCCGTCGTCTGCCCTTTCTACCCTTTTGGAATGAAATCCTTTCCAGTGAGAAGGAAAGAAATGCATGACAGAAAGACTTAACGTGTTCTTGCTAACTACTTTGTATTCCCTCGTGTCATGACATAAAAGACACACCACGCCACATATTGCAGTAATAATAATATTATTATTACACAAGTCACACCACATCGTGTTCAACACATTAAAACGCGGAGACTTGCACGTGCCCATAAATACTGTATTGTTTTTCCTTTCTGGCTTTCATTCATTTCTGCACGGAAGGGTCACATGTTCCTACTTTTTCTAGCAATGAAAACAAATCCATTTCCTCCTTTTTACCAAAGCTCAAGAGCAAATTTTGCAGGTAAGGTAAAAGCAAACCCTAAATACTACGTGAGCGGCATTTTACAAAATAACAAAAAATAGCTATTGTATTACATTTATACAAACCGCAGCTATCATACGTGACTATTATTAGTAAACCATTTTCGCACCATTTGTTCATTTTAATACACCAATGAAAAATATCTGTCCGGAAAACAAGCTTAACAATGATGCAATAACTGATTTTTTGCTAATCAAAATTGTTCATAGAAAAGGCGGCTCCTCGGAAATGACAACAATATAGAGGAAATATCGATAATTTTTTCTTGGCATTATGCAGAAATATTCCATATAACAAGCTTTCATTTGGGAACATACAATTCAGTTGGCGGGCAGCATTAAGATAAATTGCTTTAGCTTGGTCAAATTATTTATTTAATGATTGTTTACGGTTCTTCTAACCTTGCGCCTCGTCAGTTTTCTGGGGATGTCAGAATACCCAATGCAAACCATTCTTCATTTGAACACTTACCCTCTATAATTTCCAGCCTTTTTGGCACACACAATAAGAAATGGTTCCCTCCGGTATGAATGCTAAGTGAAAGTTTTTCAACGGTAATTGTTTTGTAACCCCATTCTCATGCAAAAGTAGACATGTGCGAAACTATTAGAATTTTGTAACAACTGCGTACAGCAGTAGCATTAACCGACACAAAAAACTTTTATTCGTACTATAAAAACTGACGGTGACAAAGAAAGCATGTGTGTGAATGTGGATGTAGCTGTCCGAAAGGTAGAGACAGAGAGAGAAATGGAATTGAGATGAAACTGGTCTGTCAAGAGACCCATTTCAGTTGTGTTTGTGTAAACATGTTATGTTGAAAATGTCCTATCACTGCTCACATATGCTCCAGTATTTTATCTAATGAACTTACCCACAAAGCATGACATGATCCTGTGATAAGATACTACATATAGTTTTCCACGCACTAATATCAGGTTTTTATAAAACGACAAAAAGGAGCTTCCTTTATACTTAAAAATATACCAAACGTGGAAATACTATGTTTTGAAAGTGGCCGCAAAAGTACTCGCTCGACTTGCCTTACATGCCAATTTGACTGTGAACTTGCTCGTCGTCACTCGTACTTGTTTTATTCTTTCTCATGCTGAAAATTAGTTTTACTTTTAAAAAAACGTTGCAAATTGAAAAATCTACGAAAATACTATTTTCAACTGACAGTTTGTTTACCAACCCGTCCTTTTTCTGTACGCTGCTTTCACAACGGGAATTGTTTTTGGCTTATCCTGGTGTGCTCACATACGCACACTTGTACACGCGCACACACAAAACTATGCAAATTACTTTCTTTTTTCTTATTGTCTGAAAACTTCTTCATTTTGTACACCAGCCGTCTAGCTATTTTTACCCATCGCTTACACAAGCATGCTTTCCGTTCTCCTCTTCCTCAATCCCCTTTTGTTACTGCTGCTCACTTCCTTTTCCGTTCCTAAGTTATGCAGTTTATGGAAAAGTGTATCTGCATACAATCAACGGCTTTCCAGAGGAAAAATAGTCCTCTGCAGAATGCGGTGAGCGTGTGTTACCTCGTTCGTTGTTAGCTCGTGTTGGTCTGTTTTCATATTCATGCATGCAGAGCTTTTTTGAATCCCCGTGCAGGGTAACGAACGACACAATGGCGATTGTGAGGGCCTTTAAAAATGTATTTCACGATTTTCGTCCAAAAACAAATAGAGCATCTTACACTGATGTCCAAAAAACAATTGGTTGATAATGTTTGTATTCATCTTATAAGATGTACATGCAAAAATATGTGTAAGCTGATTAATCCCCCTTTCTCTCTGGGTTATTTATCTTCCTGACTAGTCTATGGTGGTTATCTAAAATGCCGTTATTGTCACCTACTTTTAAAACTACCGCTCGTATTCATTTTTGCAAAAAATCCTTTTGTTCAATTTTTTTCAATGGTTGTAATATTGACCTATGAAAATTATACTACTTTAAACTTATGCGTGTATGTTCTTTCACGAGAAATTATTTTACTCACCTCTCAGCCAATCTCCCCGTCCTTCATTTCGACTCGGGCACAAAACGGTGGGAAATTCCGTAAACGAATGAATGAATTTAACACCTTGCTAAGTCTCTTTTCTCGTTTATTTTTACACGATTTTTTTCTTGCCAAAAGGTTTTTGCGTCCTCCTTTCTCTCTGTGTGTGGGTCAAATTTTGACTCCGTTAAAACAGCTCACATTTGTTCAAAAAGGTACATACGACGTTGTGAGGGAACAAAACTCAACTAGTTCCCAAGGTATGCTCCGACGAAGCTTTCAATTTCCGACCGAGCACTTTCCAGAAACTTATCTCTCGGCTGCAAAGATCCTGTGTGAAACCATGCCAGACAGTACTATGGCGTACCGATGTCCTAACAGGAAACAACTTATTGTTCGTGCCTGGCCAAGATGGACACTGCAATGCCCAGAATAAAGAGACAAAGTAGAGACAGGACCACAACAGGCCCGTTGAAAAGGGGCTTTACTCAAAGGGAGAAGTGGTAGACGGAGGATAAATGGAAAAAGTGCCTCTTGAAACAGCACTGCACCACACCAACACAAAGTTGCTATGATGTCGTTCTCATCATCGCATCGCCAATCGCCAGCAACCACCGCTGCCGCCTCTACCACTGCTGCCGCTATCGCTACTGCTGCTTAACCATTACACACACTTTAACATTGAGCTGGAAGCAACCAAGTATCTGCAGAGAGAAGGAACAAGCGCATAGCTACAAAATCATCCGGTTCATAAGAAAACGACTGCACAAAGAAAGCACACGGTATAAAAGAAGAAGCTATCCTGTAAAGAGTGCTACGATGCAACCCTTCTCGGTCTTTGTAGGTGTTTGCTTCTAATAATTTTACGTAGTCTTGGTTTGCTAGTGTTGCGAATGTGGTACTAAATGACTAGATTGTGTGGAAAAAATAAGTGAAAGCTCATAACTCTTTTCTCCTTGCGCTCGTACAATATCAGCATCAGTAAGAGCATGACATAAGTGGAAGAATAGCATCAGCAGAAAAAAAAGAAAATCATTTACCATTGCCATACACTTGTTTCTCTTTTCTCTTTCCTTACCAAAAAAAAAACTTTTCTATTGTTTTTACTCAAAGAAAGATTATACTTTAGTGTTTTTTCGAGTATCACTGAAGTAGCATACACACACACATGCACATTATGTTATTATGTGTATATCCATACCCGTCATGTTTCCAATTTTCATATACATATGCGTGTTTGCCTTTTTCTCTTTCTTCGTTTTGCTCATTTCAACTTTTTAGTTCAACGGAGCGAGCAATAAGTGAATCAAGATGAGCAAATAAATCGGAGAGAGAAGGAGAATGGAAGACAGAACTACACTACCTACATATTATACTGCTTCACTGCGGTACAACAAATAATGCAATATCTATCCTCTCTCCAAGTCACTCTTTCTACTGATGTTTAGAGATAACAGGCTTTTTTGTTCACGGCCAACTGATCAGATACTACGGCTGCCACTCTGCAGAAGTTTTTTTGCTTTTATGCCAAATCAAATACATGCATATTGTTAGTCCTATTATTACTTTTTTATATATCAAAGTGTACACTTGCAAAAAATATTATTACCATTATTCATTGATAATGCTAACATTGTTAGAAAATTGTAACATGTTTAGAAAACGGCGGCGGCAGCCAGTTTTTTTTTCTTTTCTTTTTTCCCCTTTTGTCTAGTACCACTTGCAACAATACAATTTAAGTTTGCAGTTGAGCAACTGCCGTCATGTTGTTCGTTCAGGTTTCAGGTCTGTTAAGCATTACGTTTTTTCCAGCAGCAATCTGTTGTCGTTTCGGGCTAACTCTTGTTTAGCATGCAACATACAAAAACATTGTACACGTACTGGAGTTAAGAAAGACAAAAAAAGCATTTTTATAAATTCCATCAGTGAGTTCCCACGTTACTCCCTTAAACTTTCTTGTCTACTATGCATTCAATGCTTTCTTTCTGCAAATTGTATAAGCACGTTCATTTCAGGAATATATAGTCGGTTATTTAAACTTGCTTGCACAATTCGTGTTGTACATGGTTAGTACTGGGGGAATATGATAAAGGATAAAAATAAGTTGTAAACCAGGAGAAAATGCTACTATTATTACTTTCCTGCTTGCAACTATCGTATGGTGTTTGTTGGGTACGAAACTGACGACAAACGGCCAGCCCTTATTGTCCACCATATTTTCACCGTTTTTTCACACGCTGGGACCCATCACATGAATGAATGCAGACAGCGCACAGCTGTCATATCGTGTTGTTGTTCTTTGGTACACATAATGCGACAAAAAGAGAGAATGAATGGGAAAGAAAAGAACCACGAAATTTTGTATCTATTTTCATGTCTAAAAACGCACGGTAAAAAAACAAGGGCACATGAGCAAGTGTAACTGTAGCACAGGGCATGCATATTATCATATCTAGAAAATGTAAAAGTTTATTCGTGTACAGTCATATCTATTTCATGAATTACCGCGAAAGAAAAGTCTTTTGCTTTAGTCTAAAGTTTTGCTGTGTTGGTCTGACTGCTTGCTTACCTGACCGTAATGGCACTCACCAAAAACTTCCTTACCAAGAGAGCTTGTCCGCCCAAGGCAAACTAATTTGGAACAGATTATTCCTCCAAATGGGAGGAGAAATCATTTACATCCAGCTCAGAGGTTTGGGACGAATATCATCCCGGTAGGCTCGATTGATGTCAGTTGGGAATAACGGTTATATGAAACTATATATGACCTGAATGATTGTGTAAAATCAACTTTTGCTTTCGCATCTTTTATTAGGGCTGCTTTTGGTGGGTGTTTCCTCTGCGGGTACAACATACTCAAATGTTCTATGAGTGCGGTATACATTATTGCTGCATAAATAATCCCGAGTTTGCTTATTAATGCATTAAAAGAAGTCTGGGATCTGATGCGTTCGTATGGGAAAATAGGGCTTGTGCCTGGCTACACATACATAAATAGAATAACATCAATGGAGAGACGAAATGAAGAAAAAGTTTTTCATGCATGCGGTAATGACACCGGTCTTGAATATTTCTGCATAAAATCATCATCCAGTTTTGTTGGACAAGAGGCAAATTCCGTGTATTGTGTTTTTCACATACCACAACCTACAGCAATAATACATGAAGCACATTCTTATCTGCAATAGCACACAGGTGCTCATATAGCAAGGGTCTTTTCACTATTGCCGCGCTAAAAGCAGACATGAAGGTTTAGTAAATAATGGAAGCAGTGGGTAAAAATAGATTTTACGCGTCCGATAGCAAGTACGTTGTTGTAAAGAACGTTGTACACGACATGTGTAGATATGCACATATCTACATATAGTAATCTTTTTTACTTGACTTTCAGTGCGGTAGTTCTGTTGTCGGAGAAAAATGCTCAAAAATTCAATTCATAAAGTATGCGCGAGTAAACAGGTAGGAAAAATTATTCACTGCTGAATAGCTATATAGGGATTCTGTGTTTATTCCCAAAAATATGGCCTAAAAAGTTAATTGTATTTAAACCTACACACTAACATTATATTTTAGTTTTGTAGGCATGTTCTTGTGCAACCATACACAATTTTGATTTAATTAATAAATACTAGTCGATTTTACACGGAAGAAAAATAAATGTTATGTATTTGACCTGCCAACATGATAGCAAACGTATCTTTCAGCGAGGATCATTTGAACTCTGTTATTGAATGTTTTTATACTCCATTAAATGCACTGTGTGTTCTTTTCTCGTTTTCGTCTCGCTGCTCTACTCGACATTTTTGGTGCTATTTAATGTTGCTAGCACCATATTTTATGGATTTTATGCCCAAATTTTATATTTTACTTACTTCTTTGGAAAACCCTCGTAAATCATACTCAACGTTTAACGTGGTTTTATTAATTTGGCATATAAAGCTATACAGTATACAGACTACAAATCTTCTTGTTTTTCGCAAAATTCCCCCAACGGCAGACTCCAGCAAATATTAATATTTTACTTCCTGTCACCAATATAGTTATTGGTACACCAGAGTATATAGCATCCGTGTCACATGTTTACCATCCATAGTAAATTAGATAGATGAATATGATATGAGTTGTTTATGAAGATGAATGAGCGTCTGCACAAGTATCTTGTCATGATGGCGTTCTCTCGTGACATTGACGTTGACTGGTAGCATAATAAAATGTACTGCTTGATTTCCTGCATTAGAGAACCACAAGCAAGTATATTTTTTGCTATTCTTCACTGCTTTCTCTTTTTGTTACAAGTTAACAATAAGTAAGTACACGCATACACTCCGGATGCATTTATAACACAGCACTGTTTACATTTCTGCTGAGTGAAGAAAAGCAATCAGTGATGCAACTCTCGACACCACGAAAACTTTCATGTTCAAAAGCAATAATATAAGTACGTACTGTAGTAAGCGGCATTGGCAGTAGTGGCAGGACTTGTGAGAAACATTCTTTGCTTAGCTCCGCTAAACTTCCTCCGAGAAAAAAAACAGCTATACGGCAACCACACGTTTTCCTTTTTTATTTTATTTTTCCATGTCATCTCCACTTTTCGTGCTTGGAACACTCAAGTAGAAGAATGATAGGTGATAGACTATAATCACAAGTTATATCACGACTTTCTCCTTTATCCAGCCTGGTTAGACCCGCTTCCTTTCAATGTCCATGTCCATCACGAAAATTGAGGAAAGTACCACTGCTACGTGAAGCGGATTCTTCCTCCCTATACCACTATCAAAATCATCATCATCGGTCAGAGAAGATGAATCAGATCAGGAAGAAAAAGTGATGTGTTTTCGGCAATTCGGCAGTTATTAGAATAGCATATACTCAAGAGAAAGTACGTAGTAGACGCAATATGCTGCTGTACTCGTAGCAGTAAAAGTAATCAATCACCAGTAATTTAATGTAACTGAAAAGGAGGTGCACTTATTGGACTATATTACCAGTTTTATTACCTCCGAATGTCATTTTCTAGATAGCATAGTTCCACACAACAACACACAGACAGGAGCGTTCTGAGTCGTCGAGTCCACCAAACTTTCCCCATATCACATCTTTATTTGCTTTCTAAGTGTATGCTTCACTCATGCACATTGTGCCAAAGAAAGTACAAAACATGAGGAAGCACAAATGGAGAGTGGAATCTAAAGAAAGCACATATGATAGCAAATGCGACATGATGTGTTAAGCGCAATTTTTCCCAGTAAAATAACTGCACAAAGTTATGAGGTGGTGCCGGGGCATTGAAACGTCCGCTCTTGGA
>JAHZNB010000753.1:0-13023 GCA_027744295.1 Callyntrura guangdongensis | reverse complement strand
CTTAATATAGCGTGTGGTGGTTGCTAAAAGGTAGTTACACACAGGCCGGTTTTTTTTCTTATGTCGTTGTCATAAAGTTAGTTATGAAAGCGAATGACCATAGGAAGCCGTTTGACACATGCAAACCTGCCTCTCCACTCGATACATCATGGTATGCGGCCGCCTTATAAGTACATGGGTTGTCCAGTTTACCACACTAGGCGTTTTTATGATATTCGTTGCACTACATGGGAATAAAATGAGGCATGACTTTGGTTTGCATCCCCCATTTTCACATTCCCTTTTCTTTCACGATAATGCCTGCTTGCTGATGATGATATGGGTGTACGTGCAATAAGAATGTAATATGTGGAGGGAGAGTGAGAGAGTAAACGAGACCCTCTGGTCCTATTGCATGTTTGTTTTGTTCGAGTAAACGTTTATAAAAGAGAAAAAAATGACAAGGGGACCGGTGGTGACCAGTAGCCACCTCTCCATTTTTTATGTCCCTTTAATCAAATAAGGAAAGATAATTTTTATATCACCTTTTTCTTCCGGAAATCGCCGGTTAGGTTTCATGTTAAAGACCCATTACTTTCGACAATGGTGAATTCCTACACACTAAACGATCAGCGTGAAGCATTCCGGCACAACCGTAAAATATATTATTATTCTGGTTAGCTCGCTTTTATATGGGAACTATAAATGAAATATCTTATTAGAAAAACTTGTAGTCGCGCTCGTCATCATCGTTTGAACATGTTGCCGTATGGTGGTGAGGCATTTCTACTACGTAAAAAACAATTTGGCGTTTATTATTGTTTTTATTATTTTTCCACTTTTTTGTTTGTGTGACGGAGTTTTTATTGCATCCTGTGTTCATTTACACTTGAGCTGGAGAGAATCGTACTATATATACAAAAGCTAGCTGTTCCATCTCTATAGGTAGTATAGCCGGGCACAGCATAATCATTTTTACTACACATTTGTTTAGATAACACAATTGTGAAACGAATGCCTTTAGTGTCGCCTTCTGATCCTGTTGTACATTTTACCATCAAATCATTATCATGATTATCAACACTCGCCTTAGCCTTCCTCCCCATTGTAATTTTTTTTGCTCGTTTAATTTCATTTGCTCTGTGAAATTGGTGTTCAAAGTGAAAGGCGAGACTTTTATTTTCAGACAGTTAGCAAGACTTGAAGCTGTTAAAAAACTAGTTATATAAAGATTTGTCGGGAAAGTGACTCAGGACACTTGAACGAGCGACGTGAAAGTAGAAGGAAACGTGAGGCGGTAAAGTTTTCGAGAGAAATTAATGAGATGGAGGGAAGTTTTTAAAAACTCTCTTCTTTATAGGCGCACAGCGACATAAAATGAGAACACAAAGCGATCTATATATCTACAACAGTTTTCCTTTGTGAAAAGCCTTTTCTGGTGTACGAAGGCGACAACTGTTAAAGCACAAGTAGTTTTAAATGTTTTTAGCTTCATGTAATGCTGTTTAGAATGAGAAGGAAGAAAGGAGGAGCGCAAAAGCACTTTCCGTAAAAGAAAGCAGTGTAGAATAACATTCGTTTTATGGTCGGCTTTCTCCTTTGTAACGAACAAGGCCACCCTACGGAACGACGTGGCTGTAAGCGCCTATTTGCTTTATCATCATTTAAATATACTTACGATAAACATAGTACAACTTACAATACCGAAAAATGCAAAGCCTTTTTATACAAACTATGTGTACGTGTACAGTAAAGCCCTTAGTCGTCCCCGCATTCTTTCGGTGGGCTCTCCATGTTGAAATATTGAAGTTAAATTTGATTTATCAACGAGCAAAAAATCCTGTTGGGTAACGGACACGAAGCAGGGTCGTAAAAGTTTGCTCTGTCACTTATGATGAGAAGCAAATGATGGAGAGCGAGAACATGTATAAACCATTGATTAAAATTTTAATTATATCGCCAAAGTTCAAAGGGAAAGGGAGGGGGCAGTCATCTGAGATTTTCTCCTTGGAGGAGACAGCGTCTGTTGTTCGTTATATGTATTGATGATTGTGAACTCTATCTTTATCACCATTTTCATCGTGAGCATCATCGCCCCGTTCTCATCTCAAACATTATTACACCCAAATTCTACATTATGCATTATGCATACATGAAAATGGGCTTGTATTAGAAATTTGCTCCGTGCAAAGAGAGCATAGAGTGACGACTTAGACGTAGCAGGTATGTAACGAGTCGCATAAATAAAGCAGTATGCATCACTAATTTACATAGAAAACCTTTACCATTTCCACTTTCTTCGAAGAACCTGTAGAAGGGACGGAGAAACTTGCCGTGCATTTGTTGTGAATTCGTAGTCTGTGTGATATGAACCAAAAATAATGAAATACCGTCGTTGTGGCACCACCGCCAACTGTAATGTTTGCGCTGCAATAATAATGACGGTAGAAAATACCCGTCTCTCGAACTGAATGTGATTGTTCCATGTGGTAAATTCGTGACGAAGCATTTTGCTCGAGAAGAAAAATATCTTTTGAAGTTTCCCTTTCACTTTTCCTTAATGACGAAGGAAATATATACAACGCAACATAGAAATTCCAGAGGTGCTACTCAATACCCTTGCTGAAATTTACAATGTTGGTCTCTGAATGTTTCTTCCCGTTGCTCATCTCAAATATTACTGACATGACGTTGTTACACCACCCAACATGCACGTACACGGGCATATGTACGTAAATGTGCGCGGTGTGTATTAGAAAATGGCTGATGACGATATGAAAGCAAAGTGGGCGACAGTAGGTGGCACAAAATGTACGTTATAGTGTGAATGAGAGGAGCAATGTGATAATTAAAACCTAAAGTTTGATCATTAGTCTTGATTAAATTTCAAGTCTTTTTGAAGTCGGTAGGGTTCCTTTGATCTTTGACTCATTTCCTGATCTCATGATTCATAGATCGAATTACTCCACATTCTGTTCTTCCGTCAGACAATCACATTCTCTTTTTCTTTCGTATACTTGTGCATATATATCTGTTTTGTTTGTTTATATTTTGTTTTCTGCTCTACTACTGCTAGTATGAGTACGGCCGCTGTTTCAATATCAACGTTTCATTATTGACTTGTCCTGTTGTTTCCATTTGGCAAACTTACTAAATCTGATTCACAGATGTGCATCCCAAAACTAGTAGCAGCAACAATTTTTTCTCTAGCTACACGACGGGATAAAGTATATTTCTCAAGGAAAAATTTCCATAAAATCGAATAAAAAATCGTTTGTTTGTCTCTGCTCAGTCGTTCCCGCGTGTCTGCCGTCGTTTAGGAAAAGTAGATTTTTTCTCTCCGTTGCTTCCCTTTTCTCTAATATTTATTGCAAAATAACAGGTATTTTTGTCTTGATTTTTTTCACATTTTTTACATCCAATAGATGCTGATAAACGTGTACGCGCGTAGCTATTATGAGCCTTGCTGTAGTGCTATATTTATTTACTTTAAAACCTCGCTTGATGGTACAATAAGTTGTGTGTCCTTTGGTTATTTAAGTTTGTGACGGAAGCCGACCTAGAGAAGTTTTCAATAGATTTTTTTTTCGACTTCCCTTCTTTTTTCCGTCTGACGCCCACCCGTCGCTCTTTACTATTTCATTTGATTTCTTTTTCCTGTAGCTCGCTTCGTCAGTGATGTCTATCTCCGTCTCCTTAAAAATTACAGAGCGTCCCCCTCTTAATATTCTTATAAGGGTAACAATGAGCTGTGTGTGAGAAGACGTCGAAAGTAGATATAATTATATAAAGAGTGTGTGTTAATACGGCTACTTGCATGGCATGGCAGGGTTACGAAGAAAGTTGAAAACTTTTTCCGGAGCTTCTTATCGAAAGGTTTTTTGTTTTACCCCTCCATTCCTTTTCTTACCACTGCCTTTTGCTTTTAGCTACACAGGCATTTAGCCAGTTGAACCTGATAATCCCTTTCTTATCTCCGAAACTAACATTTTTTACACGTCTCCTCGTCTACCCGAAGTATCCCTCTTCAGAGTCATTTTTATTTGCTTTCCTTTGGATTTTTATGGATTTCTTGGCGCCTGCATCGGTTTCCCATGTTTTGCAAAAGTACACAATATCATGGTTTTCCTCTCCTATACATCACCCATATTATGATGTTTTATGACGATATTAGGCTGATCTTTTGGTTTTCTGTACTTTATCAGTGTTGTTTAAAAACATCCCTCAAACAAACTATGAGTGTTTATATACGCGTCAGTTTGTTCGAAATGTGCATTGTTTTATCAGGAAAAGTTTATAGCTGAGCCAGAAAAAAACTGAGTCAGCTATACGTAAGTGTAAGGTGTGTAGCTAAAAATGAACAAAATTGTATTACAATTATCGTGATTATTTTTATTATTATTGTTATTATTTTCAAAATACACACGAAATTTTATACTTTACACTGTCTCTGCAGTTTGATCAAACACAATTTTTTTCTCACATGAGCTTATTTTCTCGCGCGCACGTATGGCATCAGCCGTTTCTTTAGTTTTTTTCCTTCCTACTAACAATGATACGGGCATTTTTTTCTTGCCGTAGAAATATACTTACGTGGGTTTCCATTTTTTCAATGGATTACTACACTGGTCGTTGTACAAAAAAACGCTTCATCGCCTACACACCAACGCCCGTGCCCGTATGATGTTAGCATAAACCTAGGAATGAGACATGCCCCTATAATAGCTCCATAGAGCTGCCTACTTGCTTGTTTGTACGTCTAAATAAAACACATTTGCACAAAGCCGTGCAGACACCATAACATTGTTATTTCTGTTGGTGAAGGAAATGATGTGTCTGCTTGCTTCTCTCGGAAAAGACGTAGTTTGTTGAGGACGGGTTTTGTTGTGGGTAGTGGTGGTATCGACTACATTGACTCAGTCAGGGCCTTTTCTCGGATATTATTAATGACAAAGAGCGACACCACTTTATCATTCATCTCGGAGAAAAGAGAATCAAGGGAAAGTCATGTTTCATTTGTGCAGTTATTAGCTTCATATTATACAAGTCACACTCCTCATTTCCTGGTCTATGCTACAGCTTATTATGATTGTTAGCGTTATTGTTACCCACTCGTACATGTACCAATGCATCATCATTCATATATAAAAGTGGAACTTTTTTGCCGATCCCACTGACTGACGACGACGACAGGAATATCCCCAATCATTTTTTTTCTCTCTCTCTTTTGTTCAACATTATTACATGACGACGGTGGAAACATTTGCGGTAGATTTTCATTAATTTTGTACCCAACCAAACACGTTTTTTGTCCATTCTCTCGTACTTATAATATAATGCATACTATATACGTATAAACAAGTCCAAGTAGCTTATGTGCCACCGAATGATGTGAAATATACAATCATTTACGTTTCTGGCAACATCAGTCAACTCTACTATTTACTCTGTTGCAACCTATTTGTTTGATATTATACTGTTATCGTTTTTACCAAGAGAAAAAAATGAAAAGAATTGTTTGGATTTGCTGTGTGCTCTTGTTGCTTTTTTGAAACGAGTTGCAATGAAAGAAATGTGTATTTCGATGAAAGTTTTCACATGTGTGTTATTAAAAAATTGTGTGTGTGTGCTATCGAATAAGATGTAAGAAGGTTTTAAGAATATAGATATGTTTAAGTACATTATAAAAAAAAGTAAATTGAGTACGTGAATGAAGGGATGGTTGGCTGAGGAAAAGAGAATGAAGACACTCGAAATGTGTTCTATCCGACTTGTGACAAACGTAATAGGATTTGTCTTTCAACTACCTCATGCGCTGGTAAAGTTGACGATTTGTAGCTTCAACTCTTTTTTATTGTATGTTCCCCACTTCCACCAAAGTTTTATATAGGTATTGGATTTGTATAGTGGCATAGGTACATTGGAGACGCATATAGGTATAAATGGAATCACACATTATGTTGACGTATATGTATGTACAAATAGGTATAAACAGACAACAAGCTTCTTCCGAGTGTATGAAGAGCTAAAAGAAGGAAGTAACATAACCGTAAAATTTCTTATTTTCTTGAACAAAACGGAGCGCAAGAGAAGCTTAAGCTAGAGAATTTAGGTATAAATCGGAGGCAGCGGCGGCGGAGCATTTACTACGTTTCCACTACTACACGTTCACATAGCAGAGAGAGAGATCGTCCTCATCGTCGTCGTTGTCGTCGTCGCTTCTAATGTCTTTATGTTATATACAAGTTTGCAGTTTTAAGAGCTTTTGTCGTCGTCTTCTAGAAATGTTTTTGTACGACTTGAGAGTGAGTTGTGAGAGGAGAAGGACGAGAAGCACACTTACAAGTTTTAAGTAGAAAAGTCATTCTTACTGACGACTACACACACGACGACGACGAGGGCAAATCAGCAGATCCAATAACGGGAGAGCTGAGGTGGGAAGGAGACAAATCCAATGAAGATGAGATGAAATGAAATTGAAGACAGAAAAATACGGCGAGACAGTAAAAAACGAATGAGGGTGAGGGAGTGGGAGAAAATCGAAGAAGAAATGAAATTGTTAAAATAAAGCTTTCATGTATTATTGAGTCCGAGCGAGGAAGGGGATTCTTAGAGAAACTTATGATTGACTATACACACCAACATGGTGAATGTGTGTGTGTGTGCTTAGATACTTTAATGTCAGCTAATACGCTTTCATTGTGGCGTTTCAAGCCCATATCGTAAATTGTAAAAAATACTTGCCCGTTACTCTCTCCAAAAGTCCGGTCGACTGACCCATGTGACCTGTGTACATACACACTTGAAATTCTAAGAATTATTGTGTTTATACTTTCCATCAATATGGTGTATTTCTCAAAATACAGATCAAAAAAATAATACTACTAATAAAAAATTGTCAAATGAGTTTTCACTTTTCACCCTCTTGTTCGCAATACAAAACCGAACAGTTAATATGAGTGGAAAGTTTTGCTCGGAAAGGTAACTTATTACGAAAGTTTTGTCAAATAACGAGAAAAAATCCTGCTTTAACAGCGGCATAGCATGGGTGTGCAAAGTTCTAAAGACGGGATTATATAACAACGAGGCTAGTTTTATGCGTGTTTCATTGTTTTATTATGTTAGGCAAAATATATTTTGGAATTGGGGTTTTTAAGTTGGTTCTGTTTCGTATTTTATATAACACTAGTTGTACAGTTGATTCGTGATAAATTAGTTTTAGACGGTTTTATTATGTCTGAATACAAAGGTTATATAATTCTTTATGTATACATTTCATCCCTGCAAGCAAATACCGCAAATGTGACTTTCATAAGCTCGTATTTTCTGTCGTAAAACGTGTAGCGTAAACATTTATGTCTGAATACAATGGTTATATAATTCTTTATGTATACATTTCATCCCTGCAAGCAAATACCGCAAATGTGACTTTCATAAGCTCGTATTTTCTGTCGTAAAACGTGTAGCGTAAACAATGCTCACAACTGTTAACCAAGTAAATTCATGCTACGTTTATTATCGTTCATTGCAATTCGATATAAAAATTTAATATTACACTAATTATCTTATTGCAATTATTGATAGACATAATTGGACATAAAAAATTCCACACTACACTTTGTGTCCTCGTAAAATTCAATTTTGTAGAATCGTCAATATCATGTGTACTGTTACTGTTAAATAAACTGTATTATAGTGCGGTCGTAGCAGCATCTTTTTAATACATCAGGCAGGTGGTAATAGTTGCGTAGAAGGAAAGCCTCTCATTTTGCTTACTTATCTGATGTCACAGCAAATAGTAAAGCAGCAGCAAATAGCAGTTGTGATGATGATGGCGGTGCGGTCTGCACGAAAGTTTTCTGACAATTTTTCCTTGAAGCATTTTTACATTATTTAAGTCCTGCACTCTTAATCACGCTACACCCTTAGATCGGTATGAAGATATGGAAATTTATCCCACTAAAGCCTCTCCTTTTTGGATACAATTTAAGCTCAAGTAACACACAAACTTGCTGAATACAGAATTCGACCGATTTTTTTTGCAAAGTTTACAAATGGGTCCTGGGAATTAGATGTATGGAAGAGAGGTGCTTAATCTACTAGTTATATGTACAACGTACGCCTTCTAGAAATTTTGAGTAACTCTACGAACAGTCGCCCGGATGAGTGTTCGAAATTGTTGTGCAAATTGCCTCTAAAGGTTTTTTTCTGGGATAACCGAAAACCATGCAGCTTTTTATCAGTCCTCCACGTTCCTTTTTCTCTTCGTCAACATCATCAAACTCTTGTTAAGGATTGGTGGTGGTGGTGATGACGATGATGATTAAAAGAATATGTATATCATTATTGTAACTACTTGAAAGGCTTGTTGTTGGTTACCGATATATATCCGGCAAACACGTGTCGATGGCAAGTTGTTAGCAAGTAATTATCATTATCCAGCGAGGAGCCTCGTGAATATCCATTCTAAAAAAATCATCATCAACAACACTTTCCTCCTTCTCCTATCGCACTGATGAGAAGTGTTGATCGTCAGAGATAGAATATGAATTTTTTAAATTCAAGCATTTTACCTCCTCCGCTAAAATGTGCTCGCAGTGTATTAAAGGGAATGGGAATTTCCTGGATGTATAATATGTTAGCTAGCATTCATTCATGAACTTATCCGTCGTCATAATAAGAACGAAAGTGTGTACAAGAGTGTGACGGTGTACATGTTATATCGAGATGGGGGAAAATACGTGCATATTATGAGTGGAATACAGCGTGGAATTTAATATGATATTTTGGGTAATATAAACGTTGAAGGGTTAACATAGTTTTCCCTCAGACAGTCCCTGAAGCCAAATGCAGTAGGCCACTTGAAACTCAAGTTGTTGTATTCGCTTGGTTGATCGGGCCCGGTTGAAGTGAGTTCCACATGAAGCTTGGGAAAATGAAGTGGCTTTTCTGTCCAACAAGGAAAAAAGTAATTTGTAATACATATTATACTATGCATATACTGACGTAAAACTGGCGGATACACGTTCGTAGTACACATATTCCTGCAGGGTGTGCATTCTAAGCAGAAGACGATGATCAATGTAGCCTGAAAGGTGAGGTGAATTTATTACGCCAAAGTTTGTTCTTATTTTAAGCCAAGTTGCTTATTTGTACTGCCGTCGAGTTTTCCTTGCAACGGCAAGTTTCACCATCATCGTCGTCATTAAAAACGTTGTATGTGTGCGCATGCAGATATGTATGACTTTATTCGCCACGTACGAGACTCATTCCGACAAAAATTTGTGTATTATCTTCCCCCGTCAACTTTGTATTGAGACACATTGTTAGCAAACCGTTTTAATTCTGTTTTCGGTGAAAAACACGGTGAGTGGTTTTCTGAAGAACTTTTTGAACATTTCGGACCTTCGATGTTCAACAATATGTACGCTTCGCTGATACATTATTTTTAGTGAGGAAAAATCGATGAGTGGCAAGTGGTTAAAACAATGAAAACCGCTGACTGTACAGCCACTATGCCATCAACATTCTCCTGTCACCACTTGATCGACCGGTTTAAGTCTTTTCTTTGGAAAGCCGAGTTTACTGTAGCTAACAAAAATATAACACCAATCCAACACAAACTTTATTAATTGCACGAAAAATTTACTTTTATCCACGCAAAACACTCTCAGCTCCTTTCTTTCTCATAATAAACCAGCAATTCATTATTATTGCCATAAAAGAGCTGGAATCATGGATCACTGGGAAAAATAAGCCGCATGTTATGTGATCGTCATCATATCAAAACAGCACACCAAGCCCTTTTATTTTATATTGAAAATATTATAGCCTTCGTGTTCCCTTTATCCATTTTTATCTTTCCCTGTTTTTCAAAGCTTATTTCATACGTTCTAGCAACTTAATAGAAAGACGATATCAACCGGGTATCTTTTCATTGATATAATATTTTTTGTTTTAGCGAAGCATCGACAAGAGAAAGCCTCTTAAACCTTTTTTGTTCACATAAAGTGGCTGAAGGAATGTTTACGTTAATTTCATAGACACTACACACGAGATCCCTTACCACATAAAAAAACTATATTTTTTATCTTTACATCTCTGGGAAAAGAACAGCGACTCGTCAAATAAATTTTTAGAGATCCTCCTCTTAGATAAACAGATGCACACAAACTACGAACAGGATAAATATGTAGAGATATATGCGTGCACATGCAAATCCTTTTTTAAACATGACACGATATTCTGGCTCGCGCTGAAGGATATCATTGCATAATTATGTCGTTTAACTGTAGGCCGAACACATTAATCCTTTATTGATGAATTATGCCTTCACAACAAAATTGTAATAAGAAAATCTTTCGACGTGCGTCGGTTGTCGGTAATATGAACATTATGCAACACCAACCATATTTAACTCGCACAAACATTTGCCAACTTCGTTAATCGCAGAAGGCGGCTCTGACTGCGAGACTGCGGAACGAGTACAAGCGTTAGTGTTTTAGGCCAATGTGTGCTTCCATTGTATTTTAATGCCTCGTTAGTTTTAAGGTTTGTTAGAACTTGAAAGCACGCGAGTTGGTATACGTTTGCATGTTAATGCACGTCAGCGAGTATCTATCAAAAACGACATTTTCAAGCTAATGGTGGTCAGCTTATTACTATGAAGTGTAGAATGACATGATAATGACATATTTTTCAATTTTCATTACTTCATTTTTTCCAGGACTGTCACGTTCTCCCATGTACCCTTTTGGAGTCCAGTATCCATACTCAGGGTTACCCGAAGCATCTCAGGTTGCTGCGTCATGGTAAGTAATGAAGGAAAGAACAATGGAATGATTGTGTTTGTAAAGAAAGAGATTTCTCCCAGTAGTGACTAGATATCTCACGCACTTCACTTAATTAACAGGCACCAAAGTATGTACTCGATCTCGAACGCTGGAAATGCTGCTGCATCCGCAGGTTTCCGAAACTATCCTTCCCCTTTGTCAATACCACCTTCCTCTCTTCCAAGGTGAGTTGAATATTTTTGATAACACTTCTCACTAAGAGTACGATCGTTCTTTTCCTCTTGAAATTAATAATGTCTTGTGGTTTATTTTTTCCATTTGTCAGCGAGTTTTATAGATTCTCGACGGGAGGTCTCCTTCAAGGACCGGGTCTACCTCCGCATCCAGGCCTAGGTCACCATTTAGTCGGTTCGAAACATGATGCTCATTCATCACATCTCGATCAAAGTCATAGGTAAGTTTGCATCAGTAAAAAAATAATTGCAATGACAATAATAACTTCATATTTTTGTATTTTTCTCTTTATCTATTACTCAAATGGATTTTTATACAATACTTGTACTTTTGCGTATCACTCGCATTGAGCGATTATGTGTCATGGTACGCCGTTCATCATTCGAATATCTTAGAATGTAGTGGTTTTTGTCTTGTTTTATTTCATAGTCAGACGTTTACGTGAATAATGTCTGTGTTCGTCTAATGGAGCTTGGTGTACGCTTCACTTGTCTTCAAATGCATGTTTCATGCTAGAGTAAATACAAAACCTCTGCACAGGAACAAGACATTAGGAATAAAATGATGGGACGACGTCTTATCGTTCACACAAAAGCACACGCATGCGAACAACAAAAACCAATAAATACATGAATGTAGCAATTCACATAATCATATTTTGCATGTTTCAGGTTAATTTGAAAATGGTTTTATTGCCGAAATTATAGCTATTTACTAGCAAATTGGCTTTCCGTAATGCGTTCACCATACTATTACGGTGGAGTGAACTGCTGTCTAGTTCTTGGGCACATTTTTATGAAGATTTTTATGTACGAGTACACTGCAAGAAAGTACTATAATAATGACGTTTTTGGCTGGCTTGTTGTTTGTGGTTGAGAAAAACAGAGATGCAGAGAGAAAAGTATGGTTTTTAAAAAAAGATGAACAAAAACGATCAGCTAAGAAATGAGGATGAATCAAGTTATAAGTGATGTAGAAACGCTTTCGTCTCATTACAAAAGGGCATTGAAAACGTGATTATAGGCTGTGTGCTAGAATGGAAAGAGTCCTAAGGTGTCGTGCATGGCGCGGCATATATTATACATCATGTAGTTCTATAATTTAGTTTTTACGTTATTATCTGACTGCCTTTAGCTATAATATGCAGATCAAATTTTTAGTGTCTCTACATAACTGTCTCGTCTCTTTAATAGTACATGCGGGAATGTGAACGATTCCTCGGCAGGATTTTTGTAAAAACGAAGAAGAGAATACACAATGGGAGTGCGGAGTTCGTTCAAGAATATTACTTGTTAACTAGAACCTCATTTTCAATTTTCATGGGCCAACAAATTGTCTTGTTACATTTTGAAGTACACATTCATTACTATTTACGACAAGCAATGCATACAACATGGCTGCGTGTAGAATTGAAATTTACTCGTGCGTGCACCAACTCCATTGTAGTAGTGTGCCTTTCCTAGTGGTGTTGTATCCACAGAGCGCGTATTTTTGTACGTGCTTGAGACACTGCTTTCACTGGTGGTGATAACATGTTCATAAATATTGCGAGAATGTCTAATAAGTACAATATTGTAGTAGATATAAAAAAAATTCGGATAAGCAAATGTGTTTTTTCTTCATTTTTCTAACATTTACATTTTTCATAGCTTTCTCCTCTTTTTTGCTATCATGAAAATTAAGAGATTTGTTTGTGTAAACAGTTTTGGATTGAAACAATTTTTTAGGTCTAGTTTATCTGATCAGAAATCATCAGACTCTCATGGTTCCAAAAACGCTTCCGAATCCGGACAATCTTCAAATAGTCAAAGTAAGTAACAAATTTGTTGATGCTAAAATCTAGTTACATGCCTCTTTACAACACATTTTTATACATGCGTGCATACAAGCAATTCATTAAACTACTCAAGAAGTGCGCAGCTTTTGGTTGTGCCAGATGACTTGGGGATGATGATGATGCGTTTGGCTGTTGGATCTCATATTTCATAATCAAAAATTTTGTTTTTGGTGTGTGCCT
>JAHZNB010000752.1:0-25396 GCA_027744295.1 Callyntrura guangdongensis | reverse complement strand
CGATGTCAGCAGGCATGGAGCGTTCAGGAAGTCAATACTGCCCGGAGGACACCGAGTTCTCCCTTCCTGAGGGAGTGGATCTGGTTGGAGTGGAAAGTAGTAGGAACAAACCTGTTCAATACCAGCGGAAAAAGCCACCATCATGGAAAGCCGCGGTGAAATTGGTCGTTATTAATTTATTTGTTTGTGTTCTCGTCCTCGGCTACGCTTTAATCGGCTCATTCGTTTTTTTGGCGCTGGAAAATCATCGAAATGTGGGCTCTGGCATCCAAGTCTCCGCCAGCATGTCTCCTGATCGACGCGGAACAAAGCATAAATTAAATTATTTCCTACTTTCAATGCAGTTCGTCCTTCGAAACCCGTCTCCCTACTCGTAATGAAACATGCAACAAAACAAGCTAAAGCGTGTATTGCACCATCTCTGCTAACTGCCTCCAACGCAGTTCACGATAGCCACAAGGAGCCATCATTTACTTACTTATCGCTACTACTATTTATTTATAATCCCACTACCGGTTCCATTAATGGCATCTACTTTTGAATGGCAATCATCCTGTATAAACTGGACGGCTACACAATAAGCAACCTCCTGCCGCGACTATATATTGGCGTCCATGAACACTTCAGACATGTGTTATCTGTAGACATAGAAAATACATAATTTCTACAATAATGGTGGCGTCATCATCATCCTCTCAACTGTTCATACCTAGTGTAGCAACGAATGAAACGTGAAAGGAAATCCTCGTTGTACAGTCTATTCCCCCCATTACAAGTCATACGTTACGCTGGCGCTATTTTTTTTTATAAAAGCACCAGGGCAGTAGTGTATACTTAGGTAAACTTTCCTGCACAAAATCCTTTTTTCCTCCTTTCTCCATTAAAACGATGATTGCATCTCTTGATATTCCTCATCGTCTTCTTTACAAATTTGTGTATGTGCTGAATGCACTTGCTTTTTCATTCTCATAGATAAACTTTTTTGCTTAAGGGAGTTTTTACGACTCATTACGACTTTTGATACGGTTACGCTACCAGGACTCCTTTCTCTCCGAGTGTGCTTTTTTCCTGTAAGACTTCATGCACTAAAAAGTAGCTTCCACCAACTACACACGCAGGCAGAGAGTAGTAGTTGTATTAGTAATAGTCGGCTTTCCTTTTCCGGGAAACCATCGTACATATTTATACTAGAATTGGGCGGTGTATACGGATAAAGAAAGGGCATTTCATATTATCATATGGTGGTAGCACGTACTTTTTTAAAAGGGAAAATTGTATTTCATTACGAGATAAGCAGGACGACGACGTGGGATTCTTCATAGGTATACACACACACAGGATGAAGTACCCATATACAGACAGGAACCACAACCGTGGAATGCACAACATGAGCAGTCATGCCGACATAAATTTTCTATAATATCTTCACTTTTATTGCTGTTTCATAATTTTGTAATATGTGTGTGTGTGTGTGTCGGTAGTGATGGTGTTGTAGCAGGATGGAAATAAATGGATGCATCTCCATCTTCCTCTCTCTCTCTCTCTGTGGAGTAGGTTCCTTCATTCAACATGCATACTTTATTTTTTCCTGTTTTATCGTTGATTAAATATTATATCGTTTTATGGGGTGGTTGGTTCATTACGTTGCGAGCAGTTTGCTCACTTTGAATATAAAGTAGTAATTTTATAACTTATAAGAACCCCCTAAAAGTTACTTTAAGTGAACTCATCACAATTCTCTAGAAAGCAAGACAATTTTCATCGTTCGTCGTCCACCAACTTACTTATTTCACTTTGCTGGTCAGATTGTAAAAAGTAGTAACTATTCTCATATGCCCCTCTTGTTGATTGGAGTGGGCGAAGGAGGATTTTAAGCTCTTATTCCCCTTTCTCTCTCCTTAATTTCTGTGCGTGTGTCTCTCTCAATATCAGTCTTTCTCCCTCCTGGATTCTTCCAAACTTAAATTAGTTGATTTGATTCATTGCTTGCTGAATATTAAAATTATAAGGGTATTCTAATAAGCATTCAGGCGAATAAAGGGTTAAAACTGAAGATAGTTTTTATTAGTACACTTGGTAAAATCCCCGTGAGTCCTTTCACTCCAGAGGGAAACGTACTCCTGGAAGATGACCGTCAAAAACGTCTCAAATATGAGCATACTTGTATTCCAATATCCTCTTCACTACTAGTTAGCCGTACTTTTGCGAGGGAAATTTATTAATTACCTGTCTCGTCAAAGCGGATAGGGATCGCTGATCCAATAAATTCCCTAACAGGATGTAGTGCACGAGCAGATTTGCAAGTAGTGTCTTTTTCCGTGTTTGCAAAAACTTTCCATGTAATTTGTTTAAAACCCCAACCCTTTCTCAAGCATCCAGACGTAGTGTCTGTCTCCAGCGTCGCGATAGCTGCCGGGTTGGTGTTCGCGACAAACTGTTCATAAATACTTCGTCTTTTGAAATTAAACCCTTTTGCTGTGCAATCGTGTACAAGGCTCTTTTCATCTCTCAAGACACAGTCAACCAACTGTAAAATCGCTGACAGGAAAGCTGCAGTAAGATTTACATAGTTATAAGGCACAAAATAAATGATAGGGAGCACACATTCAAAAGTAATTATGAATTCGAGGTAGTATCTACTTTTTATACGAGTCATAGCACTCATTCAAAATGTCAACGCTTTAAAATTTATTTTTCTGTGATGAGGCTTAAATTATATTGCAGTGTTTCTTTTATAGCAAATATGAGGATACAAATAATGTATTACAACATCCTCAACACATTACAAATCCAAATTTGTTCAAACTGTATGCAGATTATGTGCATGTGTAATATATACCCGTCGTCCATTTAGGAAATTGCCTCTAAAAGATTGCATCATTAACTTCTTATACTCCAGCCCCTCTCCCCCGAAAAAATGAAGGCATTCGTTCCCTTTGTATGTTTAGCGCTTCAGCGCGCCCGACAAAAACTTTTTCTATGAAATTTTGTACTCAAACCAATTCCCGTCCCAACTGCAGTTGAACTACTGTGCTCATTTGCAAGACGACTGGCGTTGAATACTGGATAACTCCAATTCTGTGACACTTTATATTTTTCTTCCGGATCGAGAACAAGTACTTTACTTTCTTTAATACAGCCCAAAGAAAATCAACACGGAAGATTGGCTGAAAAGGCAACGAATCATATCATGATGTTTCACTATCGTCAGTTTTTTTTATACTAGCAATAGCACAAAAATAGAACAAAATCCCTGAAGGATATATGCACTCCAAAAATATAGAAAATGAAACTATGCCGGTTCGATCCTTTTTTTCGAACTTACATAAAGTATTCTATTTCACTACAAATACACACTAAAGGCACTCCTCTGTTTTATATTTTTATTGCATCCCCGCTTTGTTCTTTGTTCTATTCTATTGTGTATACAGATAATGGTGGGGTAACCCTTTTTACCTATTCCTTTTACCGTGATTTTTATTTTTTCAAGCGGTCCCCTAGGACTTTTTGCTGATAAACGTGCAAAGATTTCAGTATTTCTACATTTTCTGACTATACTGCTTTTTCCTTGTTAAAAGGGGAAAGTACAAGGATGACAGCCATTGGAAACTACATATTTACATAATATATTGGAATCCATGTAATGTACTGTTATGTACACTTGTGTCTCTGTGTGTGTATTTTTTCAAAAGTATGGAAATATTTGAAGTAAAGAAATAAACACGGTAGGAAATCGTTTACGTATATTGGTTTGGTATGCGAAATCTTTGGATAGTAATAAATAGAATATAAATATATTCGAGGTTGTTAGATGACATGTACTAATTTCAGTATGAGTTTAACACTAGCATTGCATTGTATACTGTTTTGTCGATGATGCTACAAATGGGCAACTTTTAGGTCACATTCGTTCGTCTCTTTTTTTCGTTTTTTTCTTTGTGAGTAGAGCTTCTTGTTGAATAGAAAACTTGAAATCCTTTTTCTTGGGTCGTACATATTGATGAAAGTTAAACATATGACATTCCACTATTTCCTTCCGTCCTTTTTTACAACTCTTTGTATTTCTTAAGAGTAGGAAGGCCATTAAAACTGTAGAAAAATAGAAAAGAATTAAAGGGGAATAGAGAATGGGAGAAGAGCACAGAAAAAAATCGTATCCCATTTTCCTTAATGCTTCTTTTTGTGTTTGGACTTTTTTTGCTATGATTATCCTATGCATTACAGGAAACATAATATAATGGTTTATTTCGACAATACCTTTACATCTTTGTCTGCTGGGTAGTGACTTTTCTCTGTTGCATTATTAACATTGGGGAGATCTCAATTTTGTACATTGTAGAAGCACGCTAAAATTTTGCTGGTACGATATAATAAGGCCTGTTCGGAATGAAAGGAAACAATCAAATAATTGAAACAAATCTTACAAAGTATTAATTACTTAAAATTGTAGTCAGTATACACAACTCGTAATGAATTCTGAGATGTATCCGTCAAATATAAAATCCTTCAAATTCTATAGCCTTATTGAACTTTCGACATTATTTATCAGTGTATACCATGCTAATAAAAAATATTTCCTAAAAATTTGACGAGACACGTCATTCTACTCACTATTAGTAGGATTAATGTTAGTTATTTGACTGTGTGAAGCAACCTCTGTTGGATATAGACATGCTTTAAAAAACTCCCTACTGCTAAAAAAAATTATATTGTATGACGTTGCTTTTCCATTTCGAACAATAAAAATGATTTTTTTCCATCTATTATCAAAGTAATTATAAAATATTATGCGAAGTAAGTGAATTCATTACAATCACTGCAGAAGCTGGAGATAAATGGAAAAATGCAACTGTTTCGTTCCATTCCGGGCAAGCCTTAATTGAACCTGGCAGAGGGATTTTATACATAGTACAATGTTATATGTTATAATCTCTTTAGAATTCCGTGGTCACCCAGTTTTTTTCTCGATTTTTTTCGCTCTCTACGTGTATGCGAGGGAGACAGATGCGGTTCTCTATAGCAGGATTGTTGACCCTCTTCTCTCTATATTGGTTTGTGTATCGCATAAACTTTCAAGCGAATATATTTTCAAAAGTATGTCACTACGACTATTTTATTGTTACCTTTACTTTTACTTTAGTCGCACTAAAACCTGCTTTTACGCACTATCCATATAAAATGTTATTACGGTTTCATAAGATTATTCGTTCCGTCCCTTCTAGTTGTCTTTTACAAACTTGTGTGGGTAGTTTCAGGCTTTTGTCGTAGACACAGTTATATTTTAAGAATTTCAAGGTATGAGCAGATTCAATGTTCATATACCTATGTACTTGTACAACGAATGTACGTACATTTTTTTACCTATTTACAGTACACTACAACGTGAAAACGACTCCTAAGGCTTTATTTTTTACTACTGCTAGCTAAAAGTAAAACTGTAGCACAATATTAGGCAATGTGTGCATTAAACTAGGTATAGTGATACAGTTACAACAACACAGTTAGTGGTACGTCTCTTTGCACGGGTCAATTTTTACTAGAGTGAGAATCGCCGTGTGGTGTAAAAAGGACCTTCCACTTCGGTTGTGTTACTTGCAAATTTTACTCAACTCTTCAGGGATTCACCGAGAAGTTAGTAACAGCCTCATAAAATGATACTATAAATGGTGTTAAAACTATTACATCCGTAGTACACACATAGTTTGTGAACGAACGCACATGTACCAACTGGTAGACAAGGTTTATATTTTTCTCCCAAAACAAGAAATTTGTTGTCTACCTACGTAGGTTTCTAGCAGCTCATTGTTAAAAATTCTTGGAAACTTTTGCTTGATTTTTTTTCCTCTTGAAAATTTAGTTTTGCTGTGTATGTATGGGAACGCGTAGTGCTTTGTTACATATCCTACAGGGAAATCCAAGCACATCTCGGAGCTATTCGTCTGTAGGAAGCGTTGCTTGCGGTGACCTCTATTTTCATGAATCAGTAATGGCATGTATCATACTTTAAATAAACAGGTACTTCTCTAACGCATGCCAAAAGTAGTATCACTTTCACATGCTCGGCATGTTAGCGTTGGGAAAACTAGAGTAGAGAGGAAAAGGGAATAAAAAAATCCTCTTTTGACTCACTTCACTTCTGTTTATGAAGAAACAAGAGACGTTTCTACTAACGGGAACTGCGGTTCAGGCACGTCATTTTTGTAACTTTCAAATATGTTCTGCAGTGAAAAGTTTTCGTGATACAAACCTGCTGTAAAAATGGGACCTTTTTGGTTCTGATGCGAGCACGACCTCTTTACAACCTATACCGTACGATTCACCAATTCACCACTACTGTAGAGATGCGTGTGGAGAGAAGCAGACCCAAAAAAAACATTGACGCATTTCCTTGTGGTTTGGTATTAACATCTCTCTCCTTACAGTAGTATCGCCTTTTCCCAATTTTTACCGTTAAAATCGTTTAGGGAAAATCGAACATGACTGTGTCACCTTGTCGAGGACTGAATATGTAACCTAGTGGAGCTCATCATCCAAAAAAAAACTACACGACGGCGGCACGTTGAGTTTTTATTGCTTTGCATAATACCACCACTCCTATCATGACTAGTCTCATTTTTACGGGAGGAGAGAACGATTGAGAAGTATGAGAAGCGCGTGAATGACTGTCATAACTTTTAATTATGTACCTTTCGACTAATGCATTTCTTTTCTCATTCCTGTTAACGACATTAAAAGAACGATGTTTGTTTTGTTAGTTGTGAAACTGTTCTGCGAAGATAGTACAAAAGTTAATGCATGTGAAAAAGACAAGTAAGGTCAATTTTGAGAGTAAGACGACGACGAGTAGGACAATTTTCTCTCTGTCTCTACACTAACAGCATAGTTTGTAATAATTGCAGGTAAAAGTAGGTCTTTCCAACTCACAACGTCCATGATTATGAGGGTCTCGCAATAATTAGGCTAGAAAACTAAGGAAAACTCTCTTCTCTTCATTCTTTTCTCTGAGAGTAGAAACGTACTAATATGGCGGTGGTGGTAGTAAGTTGAGCAAAGGAACAGTGCCAAAGTAGTCTTTTCCTGCATATATGACATGGCAGAGCAGCAACAAAGTAAAAAGTGTGCAAATATACGCTGGCATATTAAACATATATACATATACGCTTGAATGCTGCCAGATACACGATAATATACATGTACATTATTTGCATGAGCTGTTCCACTCCTATTTCAGAGCTGCTTCAACGTGCCTGTTTCGAAAAGTAAAAACAAACTTGACAAGACTATGATGAAATCAGAGCACTAACCTTGTTTTTTTTCGAAACATTTTTCTTCTCTCTGGAGCTCTCAACAGATGGAAAAAGGATTTTGAAAGGTGACACCCATAAAGATTTCAAAACGTCGTATTAATAGAGATATGGCAAAGGTTGAATGACTGAGGGTAGCAGATAGAGTAGAAGACAGAAAGTAATAACGGTCCTGGTGGTAGAGGTGCTCGTAGAACGCAACGGAAAGCATATATAAATTTCAAATGTCTAGCAGCAGCAGTTGTTATAGTAATAATACTAACAAAAAATGTGATTTAAGCTTATCTATCCGAATGTATGTGCTCTGTGTACATTCCTCAAATAGGTAGGTACGTCTATTTACTTAGAGAGTTCTTGTGAAGGTATATGTATTTTTACAATTTAGAGCATGAAACGTAGTCACAAGTAAGGAAAGAGGGAAGGGTTGTAAAAAAAAGAAAGAAAAAAAGAAAGAAGAAAAACGACAAGAAAGTGGCACGAAAGCGCTATGCCGTTTTTGCCTTGCATCATTGAAGTGTCTCTTAAGCGCTTCTCACCTCATTTACTTTCTTTAGTTATGGTATTGTGCTAATGCTTTGACTTTTGGTGCTGATGCTGCTCCTTTGCCATCATACGGCTGGTGTTTCCTTTGCTGATTTCTTGTGATACGGTAGCTGCTGCTGCAGTTTCTGCTTTTATGTTACAGTTGGTGGAAACGAGGAAGTAGACAGACGTTATATTATTGGGATTGGTGGAAAAGGAAGAATAAAAAGGGGAAGCTAAAAAGTTGTTCCTTTTCACCAGAGTCGTTTGTTCAGAAAGAGTGACTGAGTCCCTCACTTTTCTTCTCTTTTTCCACGCGCGCGTGTGTGTGTATTTATGTATATATTTATGAGAATCGAGAATGTATTTTATTATTATGTCCATACTTTCATGAAAGATGTGAAAGGCTGGTGGAAGCTGTAAGAAACGCTTTCTCGCTGAGCTAAAAATGTGTTAAAATAGAGTCACAAAATGATATAAACAACTGTGCCGGTTTTTTTTCTCGGTGCGACTACATAATCTGCGTGAACGACGACATGAGAGAGTCAAAACGCGGGACATTTACAGAAAATATGACTACTTCTTTCCTCTCTACTAGCCGCACCAACAGCGGTGGTACTAGTCGTGATAGTAGTCCTTTCCCTCATCTATTACCTTTTGCCTTTTTGCTCCAGTTTTTTTAGCAGGCGAGATCCATTTGCATGTCACTTTCTCTCTGGTTGTTTTTGTGTGATCTGCTGATGTGTTTGAGCGACGGGTACGGGAAGAGCGACAGAGAGAGAGAGAGATGCGACAAAGTTGGATTGTACAGAGAATGGCAAGTGCTAACTGAAATGAGGGTGATGGTGATGCAGAATAAGTTTTTACTTAGAGTATATTGCATCATTGAATGCATAATATCTAGAAGAATGTGTTGATGTACACAGCAATTGCTTTGATGGCCCTTTGCGCTGTCTTCCTTTCTTTCTCACCCGAGAAGACAAACATCATAAGCCCAAGCTTTTCTCTTTCAGAGCAATACTTGGTTCCATTGGTGCTACACGAGTGTTCCTGATTTTTTTAAAGGATGAAAGAAGGAAAAAAACGAATTGAATTCGTAGGACAGATATACACTTTTCATATATATTATTATACGTGTTGGCGTAGTAGTTGTAGTAAACATGGGAATGGTTTCTATGCGCATATTACGAGTTTTCATGAGAAATTTGAATAAAATGGGCTGACACTTTCAACTCATCACTTCCATTAAGTACCACTTACTTCAGCAGGATTTCGGCCTCTTTCAAGTCTCTCCCGTCTTATTCCCTCCGTTTTCCTTTCCCCATTACTTTCATGGATTAATAATAAAAAAAAGAAATCCTTGGAATACTCCGATTGCTGCAGAAGTACACCACATTATTTTATTATTTTCCCGGAAATGGGCAAACAGAGATATTTTCTCATTTAAATAATCACACATTTACTGGCTGCAAAAATAGAAAAAAAATGTGCAGAACTTTCATGCACATTATTATTCAGTGAATAATGCCTCGAAATTATGTATATTGAGTTAGCTACCTGAGTTCCTGCCACATAATATGTTTACTTCATTACAAAAAGGAGCATCCTCGGAGTGATAATAATAACTGAAAAAATGTATACTTATAATTTCAAAACCTTGGGCAAGTGCCATAACTTGTCTAAAACTTTATAAAGTCAATGTCAAAAATAGTAATACAACATATATGTAGGTCTTGCAGAAATATACAGTTAGATACAATACATTAGGAAGTCTTGTATTGTACAGCCAACAGTTTTGTATCCTGAAAGTCTTATCTTTCCCAGGAACCATTTGTATGTCCAGTTCAAGGAAAGTTGCTCACGGGATAAATGAAAGTTGCAAGGACACTTACGGAATTCACACAGAAAAGTGTATCCATTAAATTATAGTACATTGTAATTACTGTTATACTTTAACTAAAGCATGTCAACTATTTCAACTACAGTAGAACATAATTATTTGGTTTACCAAAGTTGTGTTGCATAATATGACTTATTTGGGTGACACAACGGGCTATCTAGTAAATTTTTGGCACACGCTGTAAGTGGTTAATATGTACATGCTATACGCATATCATATAGGTATATCCATCAAAATGGCGTCTTGTGTGGTACATAGAATGGCAGTACATATAGCATCAAATTTATCCGCCAAAGAAGACATCTTGGTTGAGTTAAAACAATCTAATATTTTCTTGATGGTGTTATCATTTTCAAGGAATTTCTTCTGCTCTATAGCAATTACATTGTTAAAAATTTACACTAGTTTTATGTCCTATATATGTAGCGCATAACTCGTGTACACTTGTGATATAGTAGACAGCTTGACGGGCATATTTTTTTGCCCCGTAACTTGTACTCGTGCATATGAATGACAAATGCTTACGAAAACTTTTTCCAGCGAAGCATATGCAAATGTTTTAAAGCAGTAAAAGAATGTGCAGGAGAGTTCCATTAGAGACGAGGAGAAAAATGAAGCCGTTGTGGGGAGAAAGTAGGTTTGCCTGGGATGTATTTAATGTGATACAATACATAAATACCTCTACACTGTATGATGATGATGATGATGATGATATCGTCGTCCTAGTTTTTATCCTTGAAGAATAAATGCGTAAGCAGCAAAAAATTACATTTTCTACTAACTTTTTTTCCTTTTTACTCTGCTATCATTACTATTATTTTTATTATTATGGCGGAAATAATAAATTCCGACGTAGAAAGCACGATGAAAATTAATTGCTTTTTGCTCCCGTAATGAAAGAAAATGCGAGTTATTAGTAAATGAGTTTAGTTTTACAACAACAATATGAAATAAAGAAGGAAAATGTCTTGAGGCTTTGATTGCTCATACGGGAAACTTCCGCTGTTTCGCAATTCTTTTATTTTTTCCAGTACTTTTTGAGCTTATAAGTACCATTTGGAAGGTTTGAGCCTACAATCATATTTTTGTTTTGTCGTGTATCAAACCAAAGCTCAGGGAAACCATCAAATTACGTATTATTTTACATGATTTAAAATAATGAGTAAATGTACATATTCAGCCACAAAATTCAGTACATTTAAACGATAAAAAACTGAAAACACATGCAATCTGTTTTTTAATGCATGGCGGTAGGAATCAAGCGGTAGGGGGATAAATCCCCCCCCCCCAAAGAATTCAGAAATTTAACATTAGGTAGATTACAGGGTTTAAAATTACTTAACATTACCGTATAGAACTATCCCCCCTTATCCCCCCTGTTTCTACAGCCCTAGATGTTTTTTTTTCTATTATAAGGTAATGGAGTGAAGAGTTCATACAATCATGTAAAGTTACTGTTTTCACTAAAGTTTGGATTTTTTTGTGATGAGATACTTCTCTGTTGTTTCTCTGCTTGTCCAGCAGTTTGAGCAACACCAGCTTGAGATCCAAATCGATGAAGGCAGTTCGTATTAATTGAGCACTGCGGATTTTATACGATTAAATGAACTAAGTTTATTTGAAAGTGAAAACGATTTTGAGTATTTGCTAACATATCCATCGTAAATATCTCCGACGGTTCTTGGTCTCAGTGATACGACATGCACATAATCCCAGCACTATCAGGCTTTTATTAAAGTGACTCGTTGTAATAAAATATACTAAAAATATCTGGAGCACTATTCTGTCATCATAACGTTACGATATAAACAAATGTAAGCATTCAAAATGGTACAGCCATTCCTAAAAAGTATGCGACAATTTTGTTCACAGCATTTTGTACGTAATCTCTATAATTAGTGCAATAATATATTTGTCTACCCCATCTTTTTAGCAATAACTCTTGAATTATATGGTTAACAGAAGAGTATCTGCATGGATTCGAGTAAGCGCCACAATATTTTAGCGATTGCCCAAGAAAACATAAATCAGACTTAATTAGTTAGGTGGAGAAACACTAAATAGGTACCTGATCCACCAACACTTTTGCAAGAATTGCAAAGTTTAAAGACTCGTGTATTTTAAATGAGACTTTGAACTGCAACGCCTTGGTGGGTTTGTCCCCTGGAGTTTTGGAAAAGACGACAAATGATGGCGTGCACTTCTAATTGATAAATATTTTTGCCTCGTGGACGCTCCGGATTCCCAGAACAAAAACCCGTCAGCTTGCCTACTTAAAAGGGAAATGCGAAAATGTGGAGCCTCAGAAGTGACACACTCCTTTCGTCCTATGCATATAAATTATAATTTCAATCTCAAGTCTGCGAAAGTCAGGATCATACAAATCACAGGGTAAACCAGGTCAACCTTGTGCTGCTCCCCGTTTTGATCCTGCTGATGGTGACTATGATGATGATCATGGTGAAACTCTTTGAAAAGAACGAGGTCATTTGTACCCCGCGTAAAAGTATACTTTTATAGTTCAACTTGTAATGGGTTGGATGACATGACACACAGCCAATCTTATTTTTACGTAATCTAAATGTTTTATCAGGTTCAAAGTTTCGGTGTGCATAAATTTGCATCAAGCTAAGCTAACTTCGAGAAAGCGGAAATAGCTCGCTAAAGCCAAAGAAAGCTGCAAAAAAAACTTGTGAGAGGCTAAATTAGAATTCTAAATGCATCTCGACGAATCTTGTGAAAAACATTCTTCTTACTTCATTAGCATTATGTGTGAACTCACTCAGCATGTAGTAATTATGTTTAAATCTTCTCAAGAACTATCCAATTATGTTGCCGCCGCGCCACCATCGCCTCCACATATAACCACCAATACATACTTTTCTTTCTGCCATTTCTGCTACTACCGCCTCCACCACCACTGCTGCCACAACGCTTCTGCTTCTGTCGCTGGCCTTGGTGGATTTAGATTGGAGGAAATTACATTAGTAAAAAAACTCATTGAAGATCTGGCTTGTGGTTTAGCTAGTTGCTGCTGCTTCTGCTATTATATGTGTTTGTGCACGTGTAAAAGACATCACTGTAGTTGTACACTAGTCACACCGCTTACTTATTGAGCAGCAGCGATAGTAGTTCTAGTTGTAGTCGCTGTGAAAAGAAAGAAAATGAATTTGGTGGGAAAAGCGAGAAAGAGAGCGAAAGAGAAAAGTACAAAGGAATAATTTTTTACTCATTTCTGGTTAGAACAGCACAGTTTTTTTGAGTTTCTCTCTTGGATTTTGTCTTTATATGTCCATTTTCTGAAACTGGTGTTTTTTTCTGTGCTTCCTTTCCCAGCTAAAAAACCAAATTATCATCATGACGGTATGCGGTTCCCCTGAATATGGTCTGAATGTGTATATGAATGTCAGTGTGTTTCTAAACTACGCATATTGTAATAATGTTATTATAGAAACGATAATAATACACCGAAACTAGTAACAAACTCATCTACTCATCGTACTTCAGACTTCAGGTTAAAACGCTCGAGCCGGGAACACAGGGTATACGAATGGCTCTCTTTCTCTCTCTGTTTTTCTTTTCCTTCTTCGTACTCCGCTCTTACCAGATATCAATTTTGTCGGCTACTTTTATTTTATAATAATGTACCGTCATGTGACTCCGATGATGTAGCAGGGTTTCTCTATCTGTATGAACCTCTTCTGCGTACTTTCACATTTCATTATGGAGTTTTCGCTGTGATGTAGTTTTTTATCAGACAATTCTTTACAATGGCACACACACACACTTACAACTATACAACTTATAGAGGCAACCGTGTCTCAGAATCATACTCTCTGGCAACTTTTTACTACGAGCATGTGTTGTGGTACGGCTTGTTTAAGAGGAAAAGTATCAAGGATTCCCAACAAGCAGCAAGAGAGCAAACTGTTAAAAGAGGAAAAGTACCATCCAAAATAGTTATTTTGTAGTACGCACACAAGTAAAAGGCTCAAGTAGTTTTCTCCTCTATAACTTTAAAACTGGATTTGGGACCGTAGTCTGTTATATATTAGAATGCCTAGTGCGAGCAGTTAACACCATTCTCTTCTGGTTTAGAAAAACCTGCACTGTAGTAACCTATCCTTGCATAATGTACCCTTGTTAAACGGGAATTGATGAGCAGCTAGCTGCCGCTGCCGCCGCCATGAATCAAAAATTAGTTTGTTCCACTTGAGAATATGACCTGGCCCTTCGTTCCCGGTTTTACGTCAGTTTATCCAGTAGTTAGTAAGCATCAAGTGTAAGTAGTTTAGCAGTACATCTGTTTGGTTGTTCAAAGCATTACTGAAGTGGTAGTGGCAGTAGTAGTAATACTAATAGCAAATAACAGTAGTGGTGTTGGTAGAGCCCCTCTATATTTAAAAAAACTGTGTACCTATCTGCTGCTATGTTGTAGGTACGTACATACGTATGAGTAGTTCGAAACTTTTTTTCTGCTTGAGCATGCAGTTTTGCTAGGGTTGAGCGTTTTGTGTCGAGAGCCTCCAGATTTATAGGCCATTAAATAAAGGCTTATTATACCCCAACTTCCTTTCGCACAAGGGAAAATAGGCTCGGGTGCAATTCCACAACCAGTCTGTTCACAGAACAAAAAAAGATGTAGCAAAAAGAAAGAGAGAAAAAAAAAAGATATTTGGCGAGTGGAAGATGGACCTGCCGCAGCAGAGGTAGCGTAGCAGAACAGCAGCAGCGGGAGCAGATTCAGAGGATCAGCGAAAACGAGGAAATAGCGCAAACTGTTGTCTAATATTGAAAATTATATAATATATATTGCTTATTGTACTTAGGTAATGTTATGAGTTTAGAGAACTTACAAAAGTGTACGCGTGCGTGCGTCTTCATAAAATGTTTAACAACTTTTCTTTCACTTTTTCAAACATGGATATACAAAAATACTGCAATAAGAAAGGTATTGTTACAACCAAGTAGTATACTTATTATGCTTTATGTTTTAGATGTCTTGATCACCTATGAACTAACTACCTGAGTGTGGTGGTGGGTGGGTATATAGGTATGCAGTGGTGCAAACGGACACCTCAAAGGGCTAGCAGCAGCAGCAGCAGTAGTAGTACATTTTCTATAAAAAACGAAAGTTGTTCTGCTTGAACACCTTGTTATTATTAGAGTAAGTGAGAAGTATGACAACAGTTTCAAGGGAACAGTGCGAGCAGTTCTGAGCACACCGTCGCTACACGGCATTACGAAAAGAAGGATTTTCCATTCCAGGGCACGTGTGTGAGAGCGGTGTGTGTGTGTGTGTTTATGGATAGTGCCGCTAATGGATGCAATTGTTTCACACTTTCAAGTTGTTTTTATAGCACATTCTATGAAGTATCTAAAGTTGTATGTTTAATGTTGTTGGGTGAACATATATGTCTACAGCAGTAGATTTACTTCTCCAAACACGCCAGGTACAAGAGAAAGAGAAAAGGAATCATTTTAGGCAGAGAGTAAAGAGCTGACTCCCTGTATAAATATAATGGCTTTCCAGTTACAGCAGCTTTCTAAATGTACCAGTCATTCGCAATGGGAATTTTAAAATTGAAGCAGGGCTATAAAATATTGCCTCCTATGAAATGACACTTTGTATGTTAGGAGTGTACCACATTGTGCCACGGTGAGTGCAGGTCAAAAATAGGCAATCTCTGTACATGCTACTTTACCAGCATTTAAAAAAATCAATGTGTATCTACGGAATTTAATTGCAAAATGGGCGCTGCTAATGATGAAAATGGTGGAAGGGTTCGTATGCATTTGAAAGGATTTTAAAAGTTTTTTGTAAAGAAAAACTATGGTCCCAGTCTTCTATTTTGGCAGCCTTTTTATTTCAACAAAAACATCGTACTTATCATTAAAAAGCCACTTAAAATATTATGTACAAAGGTAAATGATTTCAGCCACTGTGAGCAGAATCATGATAAATTCCATTTGTGGTTGTAATTGAATTACGTCTCATACTTGTACCACATTTTGCTTTGCCACCACACACCACGTTACAGCTCACGTAATGCTGCTATCTGGAAAGAGTCGCTATTCGGGGCATCGTATTCTATTTTTACCGTCGACCGTGTCGCAGTTTTTGCTGATTGCGAGCATTTACATGTGTGCCAGATAGCCAGGCATAGGCAAGGCTGGGAAGGATTGTGTCGTTCTCCCTGTTTGAGTTGGTTCAATGTTCCAAATCCAGTAACGTAACGCCATCTCATGTTTCAGCGGAGAGGAAAAGTATACCTGAATAAAATGGGGGCTATGGGCTACACCAAACACTTTGATGATGCGACAAAAATATGTGTCCACCCGTAAATGTTTTTCAACAAAAACGATGCCGCCGAGAAATGTGGTTGAATTCTAGTGAATAGGTGGAATAATTCTAAACTGTACCTTCCTAAAAAAAAATACAGCGTGTTTGTTATATTTACCGATCGCAATCATTTTGATACCCACCCGTCGGTACAATTATGCGAGCACATTTTTTGCCAAGATAAATCTGCCTGGAAAACTTCAAAGCTGTCAACGGTGGAAAGGACCGACCGGTGAGTATAAGCGCTGCCATAAACATCGAAACTATCGAAAGTGTGGAAAACAAGTGTGAAGAGATTGAGGAACGGGAAAAGTTTTTAGGTTTTCAGTTGACACATATTGCCTCCCCTATCGCTGCTGCTGTAACTTTCGTGGAGACGTAGTCTACACCTTTAGGCTATGACTAAATTGCGTATGGTGCAGCCCACTCAGCGGTTTTCCGCTTTATTTTGTAAAGGTGTGTGTGTGTAATATGTAAATGTAGGTAAAAATAGAAAGTGTGAGAATGAAATAGATAAAAAAAGAAGTTTTCTACGTGTTAAAAATAGTATTATAACGGTAAATCCTACGTCACAATAAACCCATGCTGTGATTCAATGTCAACATGCATAAAGAGAGACCTTAAATAACGCCTAGCTAGCGTCACATACATATTTAAACTTACGCAAAAAAGTCATTTCCTCACACACAGGGTGCGGTAGAATACAATAGCTGGCTGGTGAATATAGTCAAGTCAAAGGGAAACATTGTGTTCATTTTTCTTTAAAAACTTTGCTAAAGGTCTTTCTCTCCAGCTTTGTAAACTTTGTCGGGAAGGCCGAGCTTCTACTGTGAGTATCCCAATCCCAAGTAACTTTATTCCATATAAATACTATATTTTTATGCCAAAATTAATAATCATAAAAATTATATAGTCACATAAGATGTGCCTAAATAATAGGATAACAGTAAGGCATGTAAGCAGATCATGGTTTGTAGTTTGCATACTACCCACATACCTGTACATATTCAACATCTTTGTAATGTGGGATCACCTACGATACGCTGAATTGGATAATATCGTCTATAGCACAACACAATTAACCGTGTTGAACACGTTAATGGTTGTGCTGTAATTTCTGTAAGTCTTTTTTGGATCATCAACAATGGGAAAGACCAAGCATTAATTTACGATGCTGTCGGTTGGTTGTTTGGTACCTTTCTATCGGATACCGTTTGATGAAGCTTCTTATGACCTGTTCATCTTTTTAAGTAGTTGTTAGCACGCGTGAACTCGTACACTTCCATTCAGCACAATAAAAATCAATCACCGCCGACTAAAAATAGTCTGGACTCACACGGAACCCAGCATCGCTTGTTGTCACTCTACGTGTATTCATTCAAAGTCTTGTAGTGAATTTGGTTTGTGTATTTGTTAGACAGGTCCATTAAAATAATCAATTTTCGTCACTGCTTCCTCCATCACCAACCTCTGCTACTGCTACCGCAACTCTCTCCAGTCAGCGATGAACGACTCTCTGCTACTTTCCCTCCTATTAAATAACCATCTTTCTTGAACTAACAACCAAAAATGTTGAGGTTTAGTGGAAAAGTGCAAAAAAGTAGAATATTTACGACAAGGTTGCTGGTTTCCGCAAAATTTATGTACCTTATGTACAAGTTTAAGCTTTTGGTAAAGATGACTTGTCTATGAACCGGATATTTTTTTCTGTCTCTCTCTTTCTCTTTTAGCAATGGCATGGAAACTTCTCTCAAGTATCCCTTGGAAATTACAACATTTCGTAGTTATCGTGCTACATGGGTAATATGAATAGATACAGTTGTATTATTGGCGCTGCGTTGGCTACTAGAGAGTGTGCCCAGTACCTAGACCTTGTACCTAGTCGTTACACGACATTATCATTATCTGCACAACCCGGAGACCATCTTGTTAATATATGTACGTAAAGTGTGGCTTGTAGCAAGGCTTGTGGTTACTTTCAAATATATTTTGACTCAGTCATAAAAGTTTGATGGGAAATGGGAAACCTTTGAAAAAAAGTTTTTTTGGTCTCCAGGAGCAGTAGGAGAAGCACTGTCGTAGACAAGCATGCATCAAAGGAGACGAGAGAGAAAAATTGGAGCGCGTTATAGAATTTCCGCTTGGAAAACATTGTCGATGAGATTAAGGGTTTTACAACTTTCAAGTGATTAATGGGATAGATACACTTCAAGAAAAATTTCTGCAGTTTTTTCTGGTGTTGCATAAAATATATGTGTCTACCTATACAGCGGTCCAGCCCATGTGGCAAAGAGAGGCTAAACGGACTTTAGAAATGGGACAGTAGTAGTAGTAGTAGCATCTCACGGTTTAATGCTACCAATGTAGAACGTCTCAAGTGATCCTTTTCAGAGTTAAAGATGGATCAGTTATTTATACATGGTTAGCCAAGGTACATAGAAATTACTGGGATATATGATTATCATTTAAAACTTTGCGACTATAGCCTTGCTAACGTGTCCGAAGTGGCAGTGAGCACACATTTACCTACAGGCACTAGCCAGAGAAATGCATGAGAATGAAATCTGCTCGTTGTGTAAACATGCTGAGTTGGTGGAAAACAACATTACATTGTAAGTATTAAACCATCCGTGATGATGATGTTCTGGTAGATGTTCAAAACGCTGAATGAAAATTCTGCGAAGGAGTGTTATTAAAATGATTACGATTACTTAAGTGCAATAAAGTGGGCAGAGTTTTGCTGATGGGTTGGTGGCTGGCACTCCTGAAGTAAATCCGATAAAGACATTTGGATAGTTAATAGCTTCTGTATATCACTGTCTGTCGACTGTCTGCGTTTCCTTCCCATCCAGATCAAAAATAGTAAGAAAAAGATAGTGCGGAATGATAGAAAAAATATTAGGTTCAGTAGCTCAAAAAATGGGAAATGCTTACTTTCACTCGGTTTAGTTTGGTCTTAGTTATAAACGTGTAGGAAAAACGTGTGTTTTTGCGCTGACTGCTACACAACTCACTACACATTGAAAATTGTGTATACTTATGTATGAATGTAAACTAAAGTTTATGGTGAGGAGAGTGGGTGTATATGTGCATGCGATTGCGAGAGGGAGAGAAGAGGGGCGAACAGTTTACTTCAGTAATGAAGAAGTTCAATGAGCCATTGCATAATTTATGTGTTCCATCTCGATTGTAGGGTATGGAGGAATCGGCCCAAAGACATCATCAGGAAAGATTGCTACGATGATATACGCTGTATTTGGAATCCCGATCATGCTCTGGTACCTTTCAAATGTGGGATCACTTCTGGCGAAAATTGCAAGATTTGTTTGTGGGAGAGTTTGTTGCTGTTGTTGCTGCCGGGAACCGTCAAGCTCATCGACCACTTCATCAGCAGCCTCCTCATCAAGAAAAGTTTCGGACCCTTATTACAGCATGAAACCAGTGGACGGTGACCTTCATAGAGGGGGAGGTCCAAGCAAAGACACCGAATCGGAGGACGAACGTGGTGGCGACGAGCACCGTGTCAGCATTCTTTTCATTCTCATTCTATGTGTTTCAGTCCTCCTAGGCTATGTCTGTTTGGGCTCGTACATTGTTTCCAAATGGGAGAAATGGCGGTTCCTCGACAGTTTCTATTTTTGTTTTCTCACCCTCACAACAATCAGTTTCGGTGACAGCCGTGCTCATAAGACTGGCAAACTGGAAAGATTTAATCAGAGAACCGAGTGGTTTTGTTCATTTTACATTCTCTTCGGCATGGCTCTCACTTCCATGTTCTTTAACATTCTTCATGAGGAAATCTCTCACAGATTCAAACGCTGGAAACGCAACTCTGCCACAGAACAACCATCTGACCAGAAAGAGAGCCATGCTGGAAACAAGGGGAAAAGGCGACCTGTAGAGAACTCCTACTCCGTACATTTCATGAACTTTTCATCAAATAATCCTAGTGCGAGTAGAAACTTCACCGAGGAAACTCTCTTGTCCAATGAAATCCATACGAGTCGAGTCATGCAGGAGCCAACCGATAAAAATGCATATGATGAGGAAGATATCCCTACTGACTACATGAGCCACCCGCTTCCACCACCACGAGAGGTTTACAGTACCCATCCCGTGTTCCCTAGATAGACTTTTTATATTTAAGAAGATATACAAACAAACCACGGAATATTATATTATCTATGGACGTGTTACAAACATATAAATCATAAGTTATTCAGCCGTGTCAAAAAATCTACTGAAAGTACAGTTGAAGAATGCAGGATGAGGAAATCAATGAGATTTTTTAGTTCACTTATTTTCAACACACAATTATAAATTATCTATTAATGCATGTCCATTTCATTGTCCCAGCTGCCGTGTCTTTTGGCAACAGGGTGGTTTTATATACACAACTGAATACACTTTTTAACCGAAAAAAATAACAAAAAAAGTTTTCCTTAGCTCCAGCTTAGAGTTGATCGACAGGTTTGAGAATATACATATGAATGACTGGAGTTCGTGAATAATTGAGTAGCTTGTTAGCAGCCACATTGAAACTAGTGAGAAAAATCAAAATATCGTAAAAAAAAACTTTTTTTGGTGCATCCATTAACATTAAATGGTAGCTATGAATAACATTACTATTATAGACGAAAGTGAATCTGTCTAACTAACATTGTATGTATGTATGACTTAAAATTAAACAATCAATTTACTAGCGAGCTACTAGTTTAATTAGCTTCATTCTATTTACAAAGTTATAATTTGCAAACTACTCTTTAATAAACATAAATTTTGCCGGTACAGTGAAATAAGTTACAAAGAGCCAAATAGATACAACCGAAGGATCGTTGAGTTGAACGCGGCATTGTGAACTTCCATTGCACATTTTCAATGATATTCTTCGGTCAAAGTTCAAATGCTAAAGCATATTATACATTCCTTCCAATTAAACCTTTATAAGCAACAGCTGCAACACTTGGTTTGCTGCTGTGGAGATTTTGAGATTAAATGCATTACAAATTTATAGTTTGGAATGTAACATACAACTTTCCAATACGTCTATTTGTGCATTGTGTATAGAAAAAAAGTTAATTATAGAATACGAGTGCAAGCGGTGTACAAGCGTGCTTGGTTGAATGGATTTATCTACTTACGTTAACATAAAACATCGTATATTTATAATCCTTTAACTACCCTATTAGTTATCTATATATACATACGATTATTTTTAATGCTGACGTTATCAATCATGAACAATGAGTTTACAACACTTCTATACCGGTGACTACTAGTGCACATAAACAAAACTCTGTAAATCACACAATTTCTGTATTTACTATAAACTACCTACCTCAAGATTTTCGCTGGGAAGGACAAAGCATGCTTTGTCATATCGATTGGGGCTACAGAAATTTTCACCAGGTACGGAGTACGGAATACGCCCGGAATCACGGAATTGTGTCGTTTTTGTTATCGAAAATACGATGCAATCTAAATGGTGAGCGTATTTACATGCATACAGAAGATATTATCTGTAACTTTCTCAAAAATGAACATGGTTTAAATAGGAATCGGTAGTGACATTTTTATACACAGTACCTGTAACTAATATGAAGTAGATAATATATTTCAAAATATATGGTTACGATATAACATAATATTATAGTAAAGATAGATAAATAAAACGCTATGAATTATGTACATTTATGTATTATATGTACATATGTAAGCATTGCATCAGTACTACTAAATACTTCAATTCAAATTAAACAAATTAGAATCGTGTAAAGGTACAATTATGGATAATTCTGCTATTCTACTTTTAACAGTTAACGAGTAACAAATCTCCAAATAAATACATCAGTCATCACACAATTTACATTAAATATTAGTCAGTTGATTTATTGTTGACTACACTGTGCTGTCTGTCAACGTGTAATAATATAATGAGTTAGTATGTTTGATGTTCTCTTCTACTTGTTATTATTAATTACTACATGTTCAATATTAGGAGTGAGTGTGATTGCAACTAGTTAGCATGATTTCTTGAATGTATAATAATATTATGTGTATCTGTAGTAAATAGTTAGTACTTGACTTATTGTCAGAATGTTATATTATTTACGAGTATCTTAAATAGTGCAGCCGCACACATTGCGTTTAGTTTGAGGACGTCGCATGTAAGAGGATGTTAAGTATTTGGATAATTTATATAGTTCTATAATCTTTTCCTAATTCAGAATTGTGGTACTGTTCTTCCCTTATTATAACACATGTTGCACCTATACAGGAAAAAGTAAGTGTACAAAATGTAAAATGTAATTTCTAATCAATATTAAAAATTAGGTGTGTAGGTAGACTTAGCCTCTAGGAAGCCGTCATATGGCACTATTTGTTAGTACAAGTTTCCCTTGTGTTAGTCAATCAGGTGATGTTTATTGTTCAATAACTGGTAAAACGTAAAAAGGTTTTTACAATCAACACTGGAATAAAAATGAGTACATTAACAAAAAGTTATTTGCTTACCAAAACACAAAGATGTCATGTACAATTTTACCGTTCGTGTCAATCCCCTTGCCAAAATTTACTCATCTGTCTTGTATTGTTTGCAAACCAAATGCCAAATATGGTCGCCATATGTTCAGAGGATTCGACAACGTTTTTACCAATTTTACATCATACTTATTACCTATAATGCATGTGAGTCGTTGTATGATTAACAGTATTGTGAAATGAAATATGACAGTGAAATGTTACCCCGTATAAATATATGAGTAAAACTAAATTCTATAAACATAATTTACTAAAATATTCCAGTTATATGCGTAATATTATATGAAATAAATATGAATGTCAATTTAGAGATCAGAAAACACTTAATAAAAGTATTAATGATAATTCAACAAAAAATTAGCAAAATAAATGGCACATTTCAATTAACTTGATTCTTTAACTACGGCCTAGCATCAGCATTTCTTAACCATACTAACAATGTCACCCGCTGAAGCAATTCATCATCTTAATCATCTCTTTGGAAATCACCTAAATGTTGAATACTAATGATGTTAATAAATCAATACTCAAATACTCATTCATCTCAATGACATGTCATTCATTATGCGGCGTCTATTGGATTTGTCATTTCAGTCTTTGACGCCTTCCGGCCGTATAAGTTTTCTGATGTACTCCGGAGAGCTGAGGAAGTTTTAAAAGCTGACATTATGCACCGACTCGTGGGTTTGGGTACTAATAATTCTGCACCCAGGGTTCTGTTAACCCCGTGCCTCCACCGGCTTCCTACTGCACGGTCTGGACTCCGCTCCGATCTCTTATATTGGCGCCAACACTACATATATGCACCAAGATACCCCATAGAGGCTTTTTATTAAGTTTATTCTTAATTGATTAATAATGATTAACCATTGGCGGCTAGTGCAGTGAAGGTCAAAATTCATAATTGTTAATCATTAACGTTGGAAAACTTTTTTGGAACGAATTTGTATTTCTAAATGTTTATACATAATAATAATATGTTGTTTGTACAACTGTGCTACCTATTTTCCTTTAAGAGAAACTTGTTTGTAAATGCTTTTTTCTTTTCTTTAAGACAGGTTTACCTTCTCATTTAACTCTCATGAATATGGATTGTATGTATGGTGTTGAATGTAAAATTTTAATGGACACGTGCATATCTGAGTCAATAATATCAAAGCTGGGGACAGAACTATCTCCAATAAGTAAAATTAGGTACCTGATTTGTTGAATATGAGATCGTCAGAAAGCGATGACCTGGGATATACGAGAGAGTATATGTTTTTAAACTTTAAGGAAAAACAAAATATTATCTTACATGAGTAACAAACTTGTTTTCTAAACAAGCATCATGATCTTCATAGTCGTCCGAACGATTTATTTCCCAGCATTCCATTCCAACACCCAATGCCAATACATATCATGGTAACACATAACATGGTAAGGTTGTGTATCCATTTTCGAGAACTGCTTGACTCTAAAAGCCTAACTGATAATATCGGAGATTTATCATGGACTCATGGACCTCTGTATGTCTGGATTTGAAATGTACTGGGCTAATATTGATGTAAGCAAAGTGTGCGCAATTTTTTATTCAGCAGGTATTATAAGTAGATCATAGCCCTTGGCAGTCGGGGTACCGATATGTAAATTATAAGATGTAAATGTAAATAGATAAGTAAGAAAATGTAACTAGATGTGCAGATATACAAGCACTAATAATTTAGTTTATATCTACTGACATTGCGATCTACTACATTAGCGAAAGACCATAGGCATAACAACCGGGGGGTACAGGGGGTACAAATACCCCCACGATAGGACCCTTTTTTAACATTACAGTATAGGATAGTCCCCTATACCCACTTCGTCCCCTCTGATGTTACGCCCTTGCGAAAGATGATACGGTCGCCTCCCTTAAACTAAAATCTAAACAGTGTAATGTATCAGTAGCATAGATCAGTCATTTAGATTTTTACAGTTTTGTAGTTACCGTACAGGAAACCATAAAAAGTTTTACGGATAATGGCGTAATCAACCGACAAATGCGAAACAAGCATATAGACAAAGTCGTTTACAAGGTTATTAACTATTGAAAAAGTGTTCAGCAGTTAATTTGATTGTCTTCATGTCTGTCTGTGTGTCTGTAAACACGATAACTTTTGAACGCAAAGGAATTTTAAAATTATGTATTGATCAATCGGTAGATATGGTCAATAGCTATTATGAGATCGAAGATGGGCCCTGAGGGCATTCTTCTGGGGGTCACCGGGGAGTCATAATTTTTTCAAATGACAACAGAGCTGAAACTTGGTATAGAGATACATAATAGCTGAATTAGTAGCAGAATAGTTATACCGTTTTGCAAAGTTTGACCCAAAATGACTGACCCCTTTGACCGTCAGGGGACGTTAAGGTTCGGCGGGGGTAGACTTTTCAGTAGTTGCTCATTAAACATTAAATATTATTAAATAATAATATTTATTATTTTTTAAATAATTTTATCGTTTTAACATATTCCCAAGTTTCATCGACCCTGTGTGTCAATTTGTGTTAAGCCTGTTGTAAATACACACGATACTGTATCCATAATTCAAGATCTCTTTGCAATGAACAAAGAGAAAAGAAAGAAAGCTTATTTTTTTACATATAATTAACTACTAATTAAGTTGATAAGTAATGCAGATATTAACTCAAGAGTAACTGAAGATTCGGTTACTGATTGCGTGTTGTTTCAGTGAATAAGATTATTTTGTTTGATTAAGTTCTCTTAAAGATATTAACAATAATTAATCAATTATTTGGGGT
>JAHZNB010000751.1:0-44733 GCA_027744295.1 Callyntrura guangdongensis | reverse complement strand
TTTGTTATGTGCCGCAGCTCACCTTAACAAATGAAATATCAAAAAGAAATGATTCATGTTCCAAATATCCGGCACGAATTCAGATGGAAAGGGTATTACTGAGAAATAAAAAAGATACAAACATACCTTTACGATTAAAGAAATCCCTTGAATATTTTCCTGAAAATGCAATATGACGAGGTATAGGACCTAAAAGCTCAATAATGTGCGCTATATGATCTTCATCTCGAGAATAGTCGTCACCAGTATGGGGTTCAAAGAGGTAGTCGCCTGTTGCGAGTTCAAAAGCCTGTTGAAAAGGTAATTTGCGTTATTAGGAATATATAAAGAAGCTATGACGAAAATATAGAATTAAGAATATATTTTCTACAAGACGTGACCGAACTGAACTTACCATACAAGCAGTACTCCAAATGTCGGCAGGGGGACCATAACCAGCTCCCAGCAACACCTCTAGACAGCGGTACTGACGAGTTTGAATATCTTCCGTGAAATGGTGATCCTAAGAGTAATAAGAAAACAAAATTATAAATAAATCAGAAAAAGTAATATAGGTTATTATCGTTCCACTACATAAAAATAAATTGAAGTACTTACCACCCAACAAGCATTGCCAAGATCGGCAATCTTAATATTAATATCACAAACTTCTTTGACAGGATCTGGTCGTCCAGCGACTTTCTGATCAGGACATGACGTTGTACGCCTCATTGAAGAAGAGGTTGATGCTATGAATCAATAAACGAGAGTTTATGTTAAACGTCAAACGTACTAATTTATTACACTGAAAAATAATATATTGGTTAGTTATGCTTGTATACCATGCCCGTCGCCAGCTAAGTCTACCAGTTCACGCTCCCCTGTACTCTTTGACTGATGCATTTGAGTTTCGTGCCCATTCATGTGAGCTCCTCCTGATACGACGTTGGCTTCCGCCAATTCCGAAAAGCTTTTTCTGTTCTCCACTACAATAAATAACACAAGTGTAATGTATAAATTATAGTTAACAATAGTTATTCTCATTCACTTCACGGCAATGATTCATACAAAAAGTTACCATTAGAATGTTTCTTCGGAATGGACATAACATCTCCAACTTTATTTGATGTCTCATTGCTGTCAGATTGTTCGCCAACACCTCCGTCAGAATCATCAGAGTCGATTTCTCCATCTTCATGCTTTCCACTTCTTTGTGAGCCTTTTCCTGCAAGAAACGAAGTTGCATATTAAATAGTATTATTTATTTCAGTATACGATTTTAGATTTTTTTAAAAATAATACCAAAACGACACGACATCATACCAGCAGCACCGGAGTCCATTGAGTCTTGATTCGTTCCCGTGTTTTCGTCCCGATCCCCTTCCTGATCAGGCGTTTCATGTTCTTCAACCTCTTGGAGTTGCTGTAGTTGTTGTTCTAACAACTGAGCTTGCTTCTTTGCCTTCTTTTTCATTTTTTTCTTTTTATTTTTTGACATTTTACTATTGGCTCCGCCTTGGAACTCCTTTGGCGCCGTACTCACTACCGTAAACGAGAAAAAAAGAACAGGGGAAACATGTCAGTCGACAAATGTCAATACAAATACATAACTGAAACTGGTTAGAGTATTAACCACGTTCAGAAATAAAATTACCTGCAGATCCTGGAAGTTTTACGCCTAACTTTTGCCAGTTGGTGGCTTCATTGGCTAACTGTTTAACATGCTGGTCGTCCACGCACAATAGTATATTTTCTGGCTTGATGTCGGTGTGAATTATTTTACACTTAGTATGTAAATAATCAAGCGCTTCTAGTGTCTGCAAGTGTCATGTACAAGAAAAATCTTATTAAGTTATATAAAAGTAATATACGTTTAATTACAATATTACAAATATCTGATGTTGTTTTGTCGTCCCTTACCTATAAAACAGAAGAATGACTATTTTAGTAGCACGAAAGAAGCTGAACAGCAAAGCTACCAAATTATTCAAATCTAATAATCATAAAAATGTGTTTTGTCTTACGCATTTTAGTAGTTTAATTTCGTCTAAGGCAGTATCGGTATAATGGGGTGCACTTTTGACCACTTTTAAAGCTACGTATCTTCGCCCCCTAAAACATAATAGGAAAAGTTGAATAATAACAAGTTTTACTCATTGAGTCCTACCCTACAGCGTGGAGAACAAGACTATCTCCAGTTCACGAAACATTATTGCACCCCTCAGTTCTTTACTTATTCATACTTTTATTTTGTGGTCATAAAAAGCATGCTCATTAGTAACCACAGAGTACAAAAGATTTCCTGACCCGCATGTTCTATCTACACTAAGGAAGACTCCATATCAACACATAACATATCATCACTATTCGTTACACTTACGTAAGATCCCAACATAGCCAAACGGTAGAAAAGTGGCCCCATCCTAACTTCCGAACGACGTGGTAACGGTTGTAGAAAAGATCCCCAATCTTAACTGGATGATAACCCCCTACAAGCAGAAGCAGAGCAGAATTTCCCATTATTAAAATTGTTACTTATTACATATTCCAACTGCAAGTTTTGTAATTGTAAAAGTTCATTTCTTCTATATTGTGTTTGAATACTTACCTTTGCAATAGTCCCGAGGATCTTCCTGCTCATCATCGTCAGACCCAAGGATTTCTTCATCGTCGTCACTTCCTTCGCTAGTGTTTGAGGAAGTCCTGGGATCAGATCTATCCCGATTAATAACCATTCTTAGTTAGCTTAATGTAAGCTTAGTTTTAAGGAATGCAGAATGATAGATTGCAACAGAAAGCAGTGAAGCAGCACACATTACGTAAAAGCACATTACACAATTCTCGACGAATTGACAAAGTAAGCAGCCACATTGTGTCTGGAGTACAAAGCAACTAAAGTAATTACAAGTTTCCCAGTTTTAACTGTCTTACTGGACACTGCAGCGATTAGCCATCTACTCAACTAACTTCTATGCAGCTCTCTGGAGAACACATTTTCCAAATATTACTGCAGCACTGGCATTATTTTATGCGTGTTACAAACTACAGTCGTAGTACGAGATGTAGTTTTCATGATAACAAGAAGCCAATAATTTACATAAGCTAACAGCAATTAAGGTGCAATTAGAACAGTACCAAAAATCAACATTTTGAGATCATTTGACGCCATAAAATCATACAAAGCACTTGACTACTCGTTGAGGTTATTGGACACAGCAAATAGCAGTTAATATAATTGGTTAACATGAATGCCAACAACTGCATGAAATTTGTTTGCGTTTCATCTTTATCATACATATGTATGACGGACTCGATAAAGTAGGTTTGTGTTGACTGAATTATCAATGTCATATGTTTACTTTTCTCTGAAATTTGGGATGTTGGGATTCACAATGCAAGTGGCATCCCACAATAAAATGGAAAAAGTAATAATAAAACACGGATTGAGTAAGAATAAGAAAAAACAGACAGATAATCAATCAGATTGATGTTAAAGGATGACTCAAAGCCAAAAAGCCAGTGACAACTTGCTTCCATTTCGGACTAACTATCTGACAAAAAGACAAATACCGAATTAAATACTAGCATCACTTTTTAAAACCTTTTTACCTATCATCTTTATTATGCCGTTTTGGTTTTGTTTGATAACAAAACACGCTATGCCACAATTGACGCTGTACCATCCACATAGTGAAGTACGACTTCACTTGGTAGGCACTTTGCACGAATAAAGCAACAAAGTTAATAACGACTGATAAACATGTAGAAGTCAGGTCTTACCTAGTCGTCAAGTGCATTATCTCTGGACGACGAGTTAATTGCAATAATGATTGATAAAGCTTTACCAAATGCATTTTTACGTTATTTATCACGCGATAGCTACATACGAAGGGGGTTCCGACAACATGGAAAAGAAAATTCATCATTTTTCCAGTAGGTGTACTAGCATAGTACTGAGACCTGGAAGTGGAATCAAAACTCTTATCTGGGTTCCGATTACAACATTTCAATTATAAAAACTGAAACAAAAGACTAACAAACTAAAACTTCGACCTAATCTGACTGTTATTTTGTCGTTCATACTTCCAACTTCATCTACAACATTATTTAATAAAACGAAAAATTAATTAAACGCTAAAATATACAGTTTCCATATAACCTAATATTGACATTTAAACACATTTACTACTAAATACGAAAAGTGATACTACTCTGACGATTGTACCATCGTAACATAACATATAATAGATTTAATATAAAACTTGGAATAGGACTGGCCAGTCGTTACTAAGGTGAAAAAAAATTTTCCCCCGTCAAGAGGTCATGTCAAAATTGGGACACCTGTCCAAATTTTAATGTAAACAAGTTGCATATGGAACATTCACAAAATTCATGCAACAAAATTACTACATTCACATCTGTCGTCACCGTTATAATTTCATACCAAATGACCTCATATATTCAAGATCTCTAACTACAAAACTAAAACAAACTGGAATGTTTCCAAAAATTGCTTCGTATAATTGAACCTGACCTAATCATCTAATTAGCAGAAATATCTAGTTCTCTAATTTATAAAATCAATTAAACAGCTGGAGTTGACAACCCTATATACGACTAATCACGGCGAGACGACCAACATCGAAGATCTCTAAAACATACAAAACACTCCATTATTAATAAGCATTTCCCAAAAATTAATTATAATTCAATCCTGTCACTTGGACACAGATTTTCTCCAGCAACAAACCTGCCCCTGAACCTAATATTTCGACGAAATTTAGGGCTCGTCGACAACGACTCGTCCTTCCACTTTCTCATTTTTCCTTCAGCTACAGCTAAACAACTGATACTTTTTTACAATTGCTACCAACTCAACTAAATGCAATTTAATGACGGTAGCACAATTAAGTTCAATTTAGTTATTATTAAACAAACAATACTTTTAATTAACCAACAAAACTGGATTAATAAAAGCAGTGCGCCTGCTGATTCAAAAAAAAATGACAAAAAAGTAGTAGAAAAATGCAATAGAACGAGCGAGCACAGCAGAACATTGTGTTGTACGTAAACACGCACAACACAGCAAACAGCGTACAACGTAAACAGCACGGCGCGAATCAAAAAAGGAAAAAAAAACGGAGTGAATCTTGACACTTGATCAACCAATAAGATCTCTTGAAAGTAAAATCATAAAATTGATCGCCTTCGCTATATTATATTATACAAACAATCAACGCAATAGCATCCCACATACGGAACAAGTAAATGCATCTGTTGCTGTGTGTCGGTGGTAATGCTCGTATCCGATACGCTTCGAACCATTTCCCCAGTGGTTAGTTCTGCAGGGGCAGTCGAAGAGCTAGAGCCCGTGTACAGGGACACCGGAGGAAGGGCATCCCTATTGTTGCTTATGTTGCTGATTGTGTTTGTGCTGATATGATGTTGATTTTGATTATTATTAGATGAAGTGGGCATATTTGTTTCCGGGGTGGAAGACGGGCTTTCAGCAGCGTCTACTTGAAAAAGGAATGCTGGGGTAGTGGCGGGAGGGTATTCAGCCTCCGCTGCCGTAGAGACAGTGCCAGAAGAAGCAGATTTTGAGGGGGCGGAAGATGATGACGTGTCTTCATTATTTGGCCCTCTCATTTTCTCCGTGCGGCTGGTAACTAGCAGTGGGCCTTTTTTGCCTTTGACTGTTACAGCGCTGGAGCTACTGGGGGTTTGTTCTGGTATCGAAAATGGAAATAAGGACATGTGTTATAAAAAAATTAATAACGATTCGGTTTCAAGCCAGGGGAATCTGCTCTGTTTTTGCTGGAAGATCATGTAAAATATAGTTATGTATATGTGTGGAAAGGTAGCTTCATAACTTCGTTCGTGTCTGGGTCGCTGGTTCTTTTATTTCCAATTTCAGTAATGTGATCTGAAACTTGATCAACTTGTGTACTTCCTTCCTCTTTTAAAAAGTCAAAGAGAAACTATGCTCGTCGATAAATTGTGCTAATGTTGCTCTAGCTTATTTTCTTTTAGAAACGTAAGGGAAAAGTAATATAAATTCTAGAGAGACAGAGCAAACAAATGAACTTTCCACCTTGTTTGAGTCAACACAGTTTGAATTGAACAAATAAATCCTATCTGCTAATACAAAATGGATATTGAAAATAGGAACTAGATCTACTGCTCTGTGAGAATTACTTTGAATCAGTTTTGAAAATAAAACGTTGAATTTACATCTCAGCGACAACTTTCTGTGTGTTTTATTACGTTTTCAGGGGACAAGAAAAAGCTTAGTAAAATATGCATGCCTTTCTCACCGCCACCAGCAGAAGAAGTCGCTAAAGACCAATCTGATTGATTTTTGTTGCTAGCTGTTAGTGATTTGTCGTCTGGTTTCTTCGACGCCCGAAAGAAAAAGAAAGAACTCCGTTGCCTATCCGTTGATGGCTGAATGGAGGTTTTATCCTTACTAGAAAAATTACTACTGCTACAACTACTACTACTGACACTAGTTCGGGCTGGACTTGTACGAGATTCTTTCTTCTCCTTCAGAGAAACTGGTTGCTGACAGCAGTCTTTGCTCCCATTTGTGGTTGTTGCAGGAGAAATAAGCAAGTTGGAGGAATCAGCACCAAATTTCTGGCTATTATAGTTTCTGGGACGTTGATGAACGGAGCATAGGATCGTGTCGGTTGTGGCAATGGACGACGACAATGCTGATGTTGTTGATGATGTATTTGTGGTCGATGCAGCCGGCGACGATAGCGCTAAGCTCTGTGAAGTCTTGGTAGCGAAACAGGTACATGAATCACTGGTATTATTAGTCTTACAAGAATTTTGGCCTCCGGCTCCCCGTATATTAGAAAAAGTAGGTAAAACTTTTCTCCTTCTGACGTTTCCCTCCCCTTGTTTTTCTTCTTTTTGTTCGACTTTTACTGTTTCGGTAGTAGTAGTAGTAGTAGTACAACAGCAACTACTTTTGTTACAACTGCACCCAACGACAGTTTGTTCTGATTCTTTCTCTGGGCTTGTGAAAGTGAAAGTATAAAAATTACTTGGATTTGTGAAAGATTTACTCTGAGTAGTGTCGTGGCGATGAGGATGTTTGTAGCCTGAATAGGTAGCAATGGAATCGGCCACAGCAGAGCTACAATTCTCATTGCCGGAAATGAAAGAATTTTTATTAGTAACGTTGACGGTGGTGGCAGTACCGGTTTCTGCTTTTCCACATTCGGTCAGCACCGCCGGTGTGAGCCTTTTAGAATTTTTCAGATTATAGACTTCGTTACTGGTGTCGCCATTAGCGTTGTCGTCGTCATCCTCATCATCATCACTTGGCACACAAAAGTTGTAAAAATGTACTAATGAACCCGATTCCCCAGCTTCATCCTCTTCTGCTTCTTCATCTTCTGTGTCCAATTGAGTTTGGCTACATTTGCCAAGACATCTTTTTTCCCACAGTGAGGGTGATATCAACGACGAAGATAGGGTTTGTGGGACTGTATCAAATTCAGCCGTAGTGGTAGTACCACAACCACTGCATTTTTTCCGCTTCCTCAACTCGACAGTCTCACCTTTTCCTACATCATGGCGTTGTTGGCGATGAGTTTGATAATGCTGATAGTGTCGACTCAACTTTATAATTAACAACAAGACCAACCATAGATGCAATTAAGTGGTAATGAAATGATGTGTTAACAACACGGCTTCCATCACAGCATACAAAAAGGTTCTCATATTTTCCATCTCATAAATAATCTAATTTTCAATTTCAACCTTCGGGTTTATGTCACTTTTTTCCTTGACTCTGATCACATTTTTATACAACAAGCAGTTCGTGTTTCATTTACTCTGTTGTCAAAATTTTCCTCCAAATCACAATCAAATTTTCCAGTAATCAATCATTCCCAGCGACCAAATTAAAAATTCTCCCGTCAACAATCAAATTATCCATCTATCGTACTGCGTCTCTACATCTCGTTCACTTGTCAGTTTCAATTCGAAATGAATCTTTCACTGGCACCAATTAACAGCAGAGCGGCAACTAACAAACAGGGCAGCAGCAGCAGTCTTACATGTGAGCCATCAAAACCAGTACTCTCTTCCTCTGATAAATATCAAATTAGCAACTTTCACTCATTGTCTTCTTGTCAGTACACTATTTTCTCTTTGTCGAGCCTTTCCATTACTGCTGCTGCTTCTTCGAATACGTCTCGTTTTGTACTGCTTAGTACTAGAGCGCACATACATAATTAAATTGAACCGTTTGCTATTATTTCTACATGATTCAGCGCAGAAACGATCCTACTTAAAAAAAATGGCAGCAGCAGAAGAGGCGACAAGAGGAAAAGGCTTTGTCTCCCTCCAACGCTTTCCGTTTTACTAAAAGAAAAAAACTACCCATATATGCTTGTGCTTACTAACCATAAGCACATTAGTACATCTGCCTCTTTTCTTTTTCTCCCTCGCTCTAAACCTCTCCATCTCTCCGTTTGTACTTTTGTCGTTTTGAAGGTCGAATCTCTCAGCAGAGGCGGCAAGTGTAGTCGTAATGGCACAGTAGTCAGAGAAAAAAACCAGCAGTGGCAATACCAAGCCTGTCTTTATTGTTGTAATCTTTGTAATTAATCGAATTGAAAATGTCCTTTTTATGTTCCTTCCTTCCTTCGTCGAAACCTCCCTCCCGTCCCGTCTTCCATTCTCGATCAACACAGTATATTAATCGCTAACACCACGAAACAACTGCCTTGTATCTTGGTACGTACCTGTACAGTCATATCAACCTTTAGGCACCACGAAACTGTGTACATGTTTTGTACAGGAGCAGTTGTTTTAAAAAGACGCATTATACCTGCCTGCCTACGCAGAAAACGACAACAGCAAAAGACATTTTGGCAACTGACAGGTACAATATATATATAATTAACAGCCAATGCTAAATGGAGAATGACATTTGTCACTATTACTTGTTATTGCCCTTTGTACCAGCAACACTACTAGTAGCAAGAAATAATAATAGGTTCAAAATACTGGTACGCAGACACAGCGGTACAATAAGATCCATTTTACAAATCAACAGCAATTTTCACAAATCGTTCAAGTTTCCATAAAAACAAACTTGACTTTCTCAATACCCATTCATTTGTTTTTAACGCTTCGAGAATTGATACAACAGGCAAACGGTAGAGAACGTTATCTATAAATAAGCATTACTTCGGGCGTGAAAATACGATCAATAACTTTCCGCCAGAGACAAAGAAAGAAGGACAGGAAAGGTTGTTGATATGTAATTTTTCCTTTAGTTTTCCTCCTCTCTTCCTCTTTACGTGGAATAATACGTGTTGTTGATACGAAATAGAAAATAAAAGAACAGGACCCACGCAATTTGCATGGTAATAGGCGAGCATCAACAGTGTCAATTACAAACCACAGGGTTTAATCCATACGAAAACAGAAGTCTAAGCTGGTGTTGGCGGTAAATGGATCATAATAGAACAATACGACCCTCATCAACTATCATCCTTGAACTATTCCTCTTACACGCCAGCGAAAGAAAAGCGGAGTCTACAGAAAAGCAACGATATACATACTACTAGAAGAGCGGCAAGATGGGTAGCGGGAATTGCTCCCTTTAGTGTTTCTATGAAGGCATGTATTTTTCATTCGCAAGACAAAACGAACGTTTGAGAAAATTGAAAAGAATGGTAAGACCAAAATTGGAAAGCGGCGGAAAATACATACACCAACAACAGGAGCAAGACGAATGGCCGATTTTTAGTTGTTGTTGTTGCTATTACTGTTGCTGGTGGTTCTCTCATAATAAAACAAACGAAACTGGAGCAGGAGTGTGTGCTTTCAACAGTCAACATACTACCATTACTCTTTACTCAAACCTCCACCATATAATAATATGTTCATGCCTTGTTGTACTTGTAGAGAAAATGATGAAAGTGATCACCACACTGTGGATGGTTACAGCAGAATCAACCCCGTACTCTCTTGCTCTCTATCTTTCTCTCTCTGTATTTGTGTCTCTCTTTCCCATAAAAGCAAGCCACTACAAAACATTTCCCTTTTCCGCTTTAAAATAGTAAAAAATCCTTTTTACAAGTCACCAGGGATTCGTCCACGATAGATCTCCAGTGATGTGATAAATATGTATAATTATAGGAGTGTATACGGATGTGTGTGAGTTGCCGAGCACACACATTAGCGAAATCAGTAGTCACAAAAGTGAAAGCAGATATGATGATGAAGAGAGAGAAAAACAATTCCTTTGGAACAAGACAAACTCACAGCCATAAGTTGAAAGGGAGGAGGGACTGAACTAAAGGGAGACGGGGAGAGAGAGAGAGAGAAAGATAGGAAGAAAAAAAGTTCTTACATGTTCACTGCTATTACCACTCTCAAGAGTAGCGGCATTACCCACCCCGCCATATTGTGTACTTATCTTTTTGTACAGATATTATTACATATGTACATCTTTCTCTCTCTCTCTCTCTCTCACTCACTTTCACTCTCTCTCACGCTCGTTTAAGAGAAAGTATAATCATGATCAACATCAAGAACAACATCCATCTCATCTCTCATCATCCATGACATGGTTGCCACCGCCATTTGGAAGAACAACGTGAGCATATTATGCGCCTGGTGATTACAATTATTAGAAGGTTGATGACGATGATGATGACGATGGCAATCTTCCCTTTTCTCATTTTCGGTGGGGTTATATGAGCGATGATAACAATGATCACTCATCTCACTATATTCATGGTTTTATGCACACACTCATATATATGCAAATTAGCATTTTTTTACGCTCAAGCACATGGTTGGGTGCCCTTCATCATCGTGATCATCATCAACAGCTTGTGCTCTCGGTTTTCTTATAGCCAATTAGTATTCAACAGCGCACTTGCCTGTACGAAGATACAAGTGTACTACAACCAACAGTATTCAGTATTCTATTTTTCGAGAGGAAACGAAAAAAATGAGACAAGGTACTTATGCTTCTGTACGGTATAAAGTAAGTAGAGTCAAAAGAAGAGAGAGAGAGACAGAACGAGAGGGAGAGAGAAAGTACCTTTTAAGTTGGTTTGGAAGAATTTGGGATTAGAGACCAAAAAAGTCGTCGCTAAGTAGATGGTGGTAGGTAGAGGGACAAGTGAAACGTGCCCTTTTGCAAAATGATGCAAAAAATGCCAGTGCAACAATAATGCTCCAGGTTGTTTTTCCTGGTTATACGTCTCATATTAGTAAGTAGTAAAGAAGTACGTATATGGATACAATCTAGTCTGCTTTTTTTTCTCGGATGCTTTCGGAGGTTGACAACGTTTGTATGGATGTGCGGTTCAGTTAGCACACACTAGGAAAGTATCTTTGTCGACCCAGACAAATAGGTAGAAGCACACTGGGCCAGAAAAAGTACATTTTCTTAATTGGTAGCTGAAACTTCCGACGTTAGAATGGAAAGCCTGTCTATCAACAGAATCATCAAACGGTTACATAGTCATTCTCATCCTTTCTATTTAATATCCTAAAGCAGAGCGTGAACAGAGAAAATTGAAAAACTGGAAGTAATAATACTAAAATATCTTATTTATAAAAAAAATTGTCCCAACATTGTCTCGTTTCTTAAGGCGCTTTACAAAAAAATAAACTTGTCTCCTTTCTCATTTTTTTTTCAATTTCATGTAAAATATTTGTTGGGAAAATCATGTACTTGTCTATTGGCAGTTGGAATTACGAAAACTTATTTGCCGATAACAAATATTTTATCTTTTACATCATTGTACTCGATTACAACCATTATTGTCAATATAAGTAGCTTCGTATAAGTATACCTACTTTAACAAAAGTAAATATTAGAGAGTATTCAGGACAAAATTGAAGTCCTAATTATTGAAACGAAACTAAAGCGCATTATTTTTTTCCTTTCATTCGAGAGACTGGAGTGTATACCTACTAAACTAATGGTAATATTGATATGCACAAGATATGTTTAAGTATATGGGTACACACGGAGATAGTTGCTGCTTTTTCTGAGAGAATAACTACTTTACCGTTTCTTTCTTGCCATTCTGAGATTCCGTTTCGGTAACATTTGACATTTTGCTAGCTTGTGCGTTGGCTCAAAATAATGTGCCTTTACTTTTTGAACGGTATTGCGCTATCTATCTGCGCTTGTCTTTGAGGCAGACCTTAGCTTGTGCCATATTTTTTTCTTCCTTTTGTGTAAGTCTTGGAATAAATGATGAAGCCAACAAAAAAAGGAAAGTGAATGAAAGAGAAGTCGAAACAAAGTATGAAAAAGTACTTTCATAATAAGCACCCAGCTTTTTTATATTTTTATTGGGTGGCAAATGTTAGTGAACGGTACTGCAAAAAACACGCACAGAGAATATTTCCACAGAAAAGTAGACTACAGGCTGAGTCTTGCATACAAGTTAGGTTCACCAGAGGGGCCGTCTTAAAAACTAAAGTAAGGATTACAACTGGATCATCCGTGATGGTAGTGAGATAAAAACATTTATAACAAGACTTTTCCAACTTCGAAGTATATTATAACTGAAAACAACTACGAAAAAACTTTAGGGCAACTTTTGCAATGTAGACCATACGACAATTCATTGTCCTTTTCTAGTGAAGATGGTACTCCTTCATTACACCTTAATTTTGCACTAATGTACATTTCTTTTTTGATCTATGAAATCTTACTTTTTACATATTATCGTGGCCTGTATGGGCACCCACGTCATGTCACTTTTCCCCGTGTCAGTTGCTCATTTCATTTTTTGTTTTCTCTCCTTTTTCTGTTCGCTCTGTGTAAAAATTCTTCGTTTGCTTTTCTACTGAAAATGTCTCTACAAGAGAGCTCAGATATAATAGGAAACTCCTTATATGGCTTTCTCTAAAAAAAGCACAAGATTTTTCTTTAAATATGCTCCTTTCAGGAGCAGAAAGTACTATTTACCGTCTTTAGCTTCAATATGGTTTCATTATTTGTAAGAACATGTGGGCCAACCATATCTATAAAAAACGACAAATTTGCGGGCTCAACCGCCATGCCATGATTCCAGAAAGAGAGAAAAACTTATGAGTGTGAGTGTGTGTGTGCGTGACAAGTGCAGAAGAGAAAATAACGAAATATGACGGGCACAAGAAGAATGAGGAAGTGAAGGAGGAGAACGTCTTACATTTTATGCTACAAATTTTGCACATAAAATATTCCTAATATTACCTAATGTGTGACCCGGTGTGTTACAGAGTGATTTCTGGCAACCAAAACGTGTGATTACGATAATGATAATACGCGTATATATTTATACATATATCCGCGTCTATCTGTCTAGTATAAATTACAACAAAAAACGAATAAAGTAATTGAGCAATTATCGTCAACATAATCAATCCAAAACACAAAATGATTTCATAATCAATTACAATCCCAATTCCCAATCTCACGCAGAGGCAGACACATTTGCCATGCCATATCACGAACACTCGTTCTACATGTTATTTAAGGTTAAAGAAAAGTGGTTAAGAAGCTCGTCTGTTCCAACCTGATATACGCTTTGTTTCAGCTTTATGAGGTTACAGTAAAGTACCATATAGGAACATATATACCCCTATTACCCAACTGGTGGTACAAAAGGACCCGGCTTTTTTTGGCGTTATCAAAATTATACGACCGATATATACTCTTTCATACGCGATTTTATTCTATTTTCCATACACGTCCAAAACACCTGTCCTCTAATTTTTTTTACTACGCATAAGAAAATAAAATGTTATCCTCTTTTTTTACCCTCTCTCCTATTTTTTTATGGACGCTTTGCTGTTATGTGGCATTCCCTGTCGTTTTCCATAAAAAATAATCCCCCTTTAAGGGAATAATCATCTTAAATATATCATGCAGAAGCAGAAAAGATTATGGTCGCAAAAAAACCAGAATAAATTGCCAAAACAGCAGAAAAAACAGCACATATAGAAAATCACTTTCCTACTTTCTCTGTTGCTGCTGCTTCTCCTCTATTGCTTTACAACCTTCGATGATGATAAGGATTTTTTTTTGTATTTGTTGCTGCCCAGGCGTACACAGTACACACATATCTTTTAGTTTTGTTTGACTGCGCACAGTATGCTTAGGGTTTATTGGCCAAATTTTTTTTACCCTATGTGTTCCTCTGGCAAAAAAAGAATATTATTTTCCATCACGTTTTTATTGCAAATTTCATAAAGGAATTAAGTACCTTGTCGAGAGAGAGAGAGAGAGAGAGAGAAAGAGTTATCAAAAAATATTCGAGTCTTACAGTGAATATACTTTACTTTTTTACATCTGCCGTTTCCTTTCTTTCTTTAAAAACCATCTTTATCTGGTGTAGCGATAAAAGTTTCATATCCCTTGCAGGCATCCCTCTACTCAGAATTGCAATTCCATCATTCCTCCTCCTTGCTTTCTAATGAATAACGATTTTAACGTTTTCCGTATGTGCTCCCTTTTTTACCAGGAAAATAGCTACTGATACTATTACCCCGGCTGCTGTTGCTTCAGCAAATATGAGAAATTCTGAAGGCAGGCAGAGATCGGCAGAGATCCGTTTTCTCTGCCACTGTTGTTGTTAGTTATTCCGCGTGAAAAAGCCTTTTCCTACGACCTAAGCCCATCCGCCATCAGCGTCCTCATCCGCATAATATAATGACACCACTGAAAATTAATACTATCATGTAATACCATTTTATGTAAACTCTCACTACAACTATACCCGTATACAAAAGTCAATAACTAGTATCGCTCTTGGCGTTGTTGACGTTGTCGTTACCTCATCTCATACCTGACTGCAAATAATAAAATGCCATAAAAAATGCAAAACGATTTAGTTACATAGTGAGAGAGAAGCCACTTTAGAGATTTTATAAGACCTGCTATATCGCAGATTACACAACTTGTGTTACTACGACTGGTGTTCCCTGTAGCTTAATATCACCAGATTTTCTGAGGACAGTCAAGCCACAAGATTGTTACCCAATGGACCACAAAAATTTAGAAGCAGATCGGGTCGAGAGATGAAGAGACTAAGGTAATTTAAACACACACACACAGACAGAGAGAGACACACACACTAATGCTTACTATATACATATGTTCCTATGCAATACATGTCCAATTTTTGTATACTCATTTTGCAGTCAAGTTAGAAGGATGAAGACGAGGCCAGCCAGGCGGACCTCATTGTCTTGTTTAGGTTCCTGTCACCAGTCACCAGAGACAATTTACTGGGATACTCGAAACACACCACACAAAAACACATACTTGTACACCATCCAAACTCGACGACAAGTATACATGTCCATCTACTCTGCGGTTGAATATACATAACAACAGAGTCCTAACCCAGCACTAGCACTGCTATTGCTAACATTATTATTACTAATAAAATACATCTCTGCCATTTTATGAGCTGCTCCTGCTGCTGCCTCCGATTCAGGGCAGGCATCAGGTAATAAACCGGAACATGGCCTGCACTCAACTACCAACACCATACACCACACAAGCAGTAATATCAGGTGCAGCCTCATCTTTTGAACGTTTTTTCCCGGTCTCTTTTTACCCCACTGGTAGTGGTGGTGGTGGGGATCCTTCTTCGGTTAGTAGGACTTTTGGAGAAAGTATTTGCGCCTTAAAGTCAGTATATTTATCTTCTCGAGGGAGAGACTTGTCACTATCTTTATGTGAATCAAAGCTAGCAACCAAAAAACCATAAAAACGATCACGACCACGATGATGACGACGGTGGTGATGATGATGGTGATACATACTACTTGGCTGCTACTTTTCTACGGTAGTCTACGTCTCATAATGATACAGTAATAATAATATTTCAGGTACGTATAAATAACGAGCAGAAAAGATAAGACAGAAAGCAGAGAATTTCCTGTCTTTTTCCTCTCCCTCTCTCGTTTTCTCTGGAGCACGTCAGGAGTGTTCTGCTTCCGGAGAGCTAAAACTATATGAGTAAAAATTCCTGCTTTTGAAGCTTTGGCTAGGACAGAAAGTAAAAAAATGTGTAGTTCAATTCACTCGTTCCTCTACTAACTAACTCTTTCCCCACTCCTTTTTCTCTATTTTATATGAAGATAAGTCGTATATGGAGGAAAAAGTAATTATGCTAATTTTTATATGTATCTATTTTATGTATGGTTCCGCTTTTTACGACCATTTTTCCTCCTTTTGTCCTTCTCTTTCCTTCTCTCTCTCTCTCTCTCTCTCTCACTCGCTCATGTTCTATCTCCTATCTTCGTCCTTTTCGTAAGATTTAGTAGGTTTAGCTTAACAACAGAATACAACGAAACCCAGCGAGAATACCGATATACTTACAGAAATACGGGAGAAGCAGCCAGACCGTTAAAACGCAACCATTATTGCAGAATATTGACAGGAGAAATCCATCAATGCAACAGAAGACATTCTCTTTTGGTGTCTTCATGTCCCTATCTCAAAAAGCAACGTGAAAGAACCCACATTCAAGGACGCATTGCTTCATACACCACGAAAATTCAGCTAGCAACGGCGACAATACAAAACAGAACGGGAGATTGAATACCTGGGTGTATGGAACTGAACAAAAAAAGATTCAGGAGGAGATGGGAGGTATTTCCAGAATTATAAGCATATACTCTCTCTCTTTCTTTCTCTCTTTCCCCCACCCTTTTTCTCAGTAATATGATATAAATGCTAATACCCGAACAACAATAATAATGGTAACAAATTCCTCTAATCATACATATCATTATTGCTACTATACTCGCTACTCCTCTACTACAGCCAAGGCTATTATGATTAGTTGTTGTTATTGCGGTTATTGTAAGTTATGAAGTGAGACTATGGCTAATGATGATGATCATGTTCCTTTCTGTACTTTTGCCTTTTGCACGGACAACTTTCTCCTTGGAAAAGTTCCCAAAATACTACCACACGACATGAATAAATTCACGTGCATATGAAGATATTTGTGTGTGTGTTTACACACAAAAAGAATCGACATCGTCATACAGGCAATTTCTCTCACCGTTGTTGTGTGTGTGTGTCTTTGTGTACGCGCCGTGGCGACGGCAACGGTGATGGTAATAATTGGAACAGCGGGAACACTAGTAACCGGCAGTAGAAGTAACATTGGTACTGCTTCAATTTGCCATTTTTATGACTTCCGAGAGTCGAAATGAGATTAGATGTATACCATGAGAGCGGCATATTAGATGGAAGATCGAGGAAAAAGGAAGAATATCATGTCTCTCACAATAACTATCGGATATCGTGTTTGTGTACACACTAAATAACAAGTGGCACACTATAAAAAAATAAGCTGGTTTTATTGGTCGCCACAGCTATTACTCCACATTAGACAATATGTACAGGCGTTTAATGGCGTAATTAAATGACACTATGATAAGATTACCGAACACTGTAATAGTTAAATGGACTTTATGGACACCCATAACTTTCTCCTTCCCGATCTTGTTCAATACATGTGTGTAAATACACAAATGCATGAGTTACTAGAAGATAATGAAGCCAGAAAATGCCAGAAAAAGAAGATGACAATTTTTTTCTTCCTGAGGTGATACCTGCTTATTTGTAGTTTATTATATGGTTTGATTTACATTAAGAAACCAAGTGACGCTCGTTGGCAGAAGCTCTGTCCAAACACGAAGATATTTTCCGCTTGACAAGGATTTATCCAATGTCCAAGGACAAGATCACTAGCATGATAAGTTGACCAGATTGCAACATTCCGGAGGGTCAACCCCTGGCAATCGAAAAAATTGGGTTGTCAAAGAAATTCGTATGATTGCCAATCTACCTGCCTTGTATGTATTGTACATCTCTTTCCTTTCCCATATGACGCATGCCATCTTACAACATCCCGACATTCTACAGTTAGCGATAAATTCTCTGGGGGGAAATGACACAATAGCAGATATGTATACGCGAGTATCTAATATAAAATACTAGTCATGTAACAAAGAATCGACATGTCAGGAATGCCAAAAGACACTTGAAAATAATGAAGATCATCCTGATGATGATCGTTTTTTTCTGTGACTTTCCCCGTACTTTGTAAACAAGGAAACAGCCAGAGGCAAATAAAGCTGTGCACAATCATCATCTTTCATGTGTCTACACCAGAGTGCATTGCCTTCGCCAACGTGATCGTCCTCATCTTAGCTCACCAGCAAAAGATATATAGGGCGGTGATGGGGATAATAATGGTGAGATGGTGACAATGCGCGGGGATGATGACAAACGCGACAAAAGGAGAACTCTTTTTCTCTTGACTTGTTCTCTCCTTCTCGGAAAATGCTAAGATATATGTTTAATGTATGACAGTGGTGGTATTCATCTCGAGAATTGCATTTGCGTGTCGTTCCTTGCGTGTGCTGAGATCAATAAGTACAGTTTTAAGCTTTACCAGTAGCAGAAATACCGCTCTACTGGGGAAAGAAAACAGAGAGAAAAAGTTTACTTGTTTTTTTTCTCTCTCTCTCTTTCACCCTCCTCCTTTCTGCTGTTATTTCTACATTGCTACACTAGGAAGTGTTTAAACTTTCAAATGTTGGTGATGGAGAGAAAATGGCAGTGATGATGGGGGAAAAGTTGCCATTATATTTATAACAGGTTAACAGAAATGAAATGGTGAAATGATTGCATATCTGGGGTTTGTAGGGCGTATTATGTAAATACTACTGCCAAAGTAGTGTGAGAGTGTATCAAAATGGTAATAATAATAATCAAATGCGAGACTCTAAAAAGTCACTGCTACACTGCATCCGCATCGTAGAAAACGGAGATTGTGAGTTGGTATAACAGCGGTAGAGCTGGCAGAAGCATCAGCAAAAAAGAACGCTTTGTGGCAAAAAATAAAATTGTTTGTGGATACTTATGTAGTTCTCGGTGCTTTTACCACCATCTCGTTGTAATACTTACTTATCAAAACTTCTCACTTCCCCTAATGCATATGAGAAGGGGGAGGAGGTGGACCACGAAAAAAGGATAAAGTTACATTAACGTTGTGCTGTTTTATTTGTGTTACGTACATTTACGTATGTATACTTCCAAAGATAAGTGTATTAGGTACGTGCATCCAATATTTAAAGAGACATGACGCCTTAACAAAACATAAAATGGATGACATGGGAACCAATTCAATTTGACAGGGGAAAGACGATAAAATTGAGGCAAAAGGGAAAATAGATACGGCCCTATTTGTGGACGGGTGTTGATGAGTTCGAGGAAGCTTTCAGTCACTCTCAATCAGACGAAGAGTTGATAAGCCTGAATAATTAAGTGCCGGGGAGAAAGAGGAAGCCGTTGTAGTGCCATATTTCTAACACATACACACACGTTTATTGCCAATATTTCGAGCCTAGGAACATGTCTAATGGTGTCTGGGAAAAGAGGTGGGCATTTGTAGTATTAAATTGCATTACTTCGCTCTTTCTGTCCGCTTCTCTTCCTTTTTATTACAGTATTCAATGGAGGAATGTTTAGAGTGAGAAAGATGTGGCGTTGATGATGATGATGATGATGATGAAGATAACAGCGATTGAAGTTTCATCAACGGCCTGAAAGGGGAGAAGAATAAAATCTCTCTCGCGAAATTAAACTGTTTTGCATTGTTCTTCCACTTTCAAGATTATATGAATATTACTACGTTGCTGATGTTACTTTCACTGATTTGATGATGATGATGATACGGGGAAAATGACAAAAACACATCACAATGTGGTAACTAGAAAGAAGCCTTTTTTGTAGCGGACTACTATCCCTCAGAATAGCAGAGCTTCTACAGGGAATACTTAAAAGCAACAATTATGCTTGTTAAATAAGTAAGTATGTGAAAAACATCATTATTTTTTGTGAAGGACCCAATGGATTTTCCTTCTCTTCATGTTTTCCCACTTGTCCTTCATCCCTACAATTTGGCATTCCTTTGGTAAAAGGGTTTTAAACACTTTACAGCATCTTACATTTTCCTACTGGAACTACTGACGTGCTTGAGTGTTTGCTTTTTGTAATTATTCGTTTCTTGAGTACATCTTTTAATTACGACAACGAAGGCTTGAAAAAGTTTTTTTTTGCGTGAAGAGATTTCATGCTTTTTCGGAAAGAAAATCTAATCGTCTTCGTTTTTATCATCATCATCATCATCCTCGTCATCATCCTCCTATCCTCATGTTTGTCTACTTCTTCCACCCCACTTGTGCATAAAGGGCAGAGTAATGTTCAAAGTAGTGGCAGAAGTGGTGGTGGTAGTCGAGAGGCCATTAATAAAATGAACAATAACGAGAGAGACAGAGATTTAATAATATCAAGTCTTAAAATGTGGAACAATGAACAAAAAGCTTGAGTGAATTTATGTGTGTGTGTGTGGGTATGAATGCGGGAGCACGGCGGTGTGAAGGACATTTGCTAGTCCAACTGCGGCTTAAATATGGGCTGCTTTTATAGCATTTGGAGATGTGTATCGTGACGGTAAATATAGACGCTTAAAAATACAAGGTACATGGCGCTGGTGATGATGAAGAGAGAAGGATGACTGCTGGATACAGTCCTTTTCCTCCATTCCCTTTTTTCTCGTTCAGAGAATTTGGAAAGTTCCAACTTGCAAAGAAGTTAATCAAGTGTTTCCCCTTAATATAAATGCCTACCACCTCGGCTACTTCATTATTAAGTAGAAATAAGGCTGAGTGGATATGGAGGGAATCCATATGTCTGTCTGTCCTAGAATTTTACGCAATCAACTAAAATTATACGCCAATCTAGAGAATAATTTGGATATACAAAGTTTCATCATTTCTACCCCTGACGAGATACAAACCTTTTCGGGGAAATGTGAAAATTACGTAGAATCTGATACCACATGAATTTGCTAATATGATGTTACTTAATATGTTGGTAATTTTCATAGTTAGTTTGTTCTAATTTTATATCTTTTTTGTTTTGTTTTTCCCTTCTTTTTTAGACTTCGATTTGTTTTTGCCTCGGTTGTAACTCATAACAATAAATAGTTGGCTCGCTCGTTTGCATCTATTGCTATTTGGGCTTGTTTTTTCCTCTTCTTATAAAACAATGTAATTACAATATGTCCTTGGGACTCTCTCTCTCTCTCTTTCTCTCTCTAGCCCTTTTCATGTTTTCTTCACTGACGCGTATGCTTTCACTCTAATGTTTTGGTTGTTTTTCCAAAACTTTCTCTTTTTGTACTTCCTTTTTCGTTTATTAAAAAAATGAGAAATTAGCAGAGATAGAGATGCCAACAGCATGTACCTTTGCGACTGCACTTCGAGTTCACATTGCCCCATTTAGGCAACTCGCCAACGTGAAAACTGGATAATAACCCAGTGGTATGGGTACTTACTAATTGGTCTGCAAAAATGAAAATGGCAGTGATAATCACAAAGGTTCCACTTTTTAAGAAATTGTGTAACAGTGTCAACGACTGTAGTTACCAATCAGATATAAGATATAATTATTTTGGGGGAAACTGGGAACTCCCTATCGCTATACCTCTCTTGCTACAGCAGGCACATTGTCTCTCTAATAATAAAACTTATTATGTTTTTCTTCAATTCAAAGCACAATCTTCCAATTTTCTACGTTATTACATTCTTCCCTTCCTGTCCTTTTCCTCAAAATATCCTGTTTTCCCTCTTGATCTCAATTGATTTAGGCTTCTCTCTTCAATCAGCCAATATTCAATTTTGTCCTGTCTTCAAAGCCAAGGAAAATTGCAAGAGACAAAGAGAGTCATAACGCGTTCCCTATATCTATCTCTCTCTCTCTCTCTCGTTTTCTCTTGATAAAAATGTTAAAAAGTTTTACCTCGCTGACAGAAAGGAATAAAAGAATAAAAAACACAGCAAGGGAACCAAGTCCAGGGGAATGATGATAACGACGATGATGATGGCTACCATGGTGAAAGTAATGAAAGCAGTAAAAGGCGCACCGCCGCCGCGATACCACTACCCACGTTGTCGTGCTGCATGGCACATTTAAAAAAAAGTAACCTCAATTGTAATAATAAGATAGTCACATAGTCTCTACTCTTTTCTCTTTCCTTCCCATGCTTTCTCTTTTTTGCTTTCTCTGTCTCTCTTTGACTACTTTTAATATGATAATTGAGCAGCGGATATCTCAAAGTGAGCGGGTTAAGTGCCGATCTACTCCACTGTGAAGACGAAAAAAATCGTTACGCAGTACCCTCTTCGTACTAAAAAAAGTTCCTTTGTGAAACTAGAAACTATAGCTTCAACCGAATTTTATTTTATTTTTCTTTGTGCTCCTCATCGACCAGTATTATTCCACTGGAATGCCTACGGATTTTGTATTATAAAACCCGGAAAAAAAGACGACAACGACTAAGTGGAGAACGACAAAAAGAGGAAAAAACGGACGAACTGAAAGCTGAACAATGGGAACAAAATGATTTACATAAGAGCCCTCTGCTCCTGGTGCACACACACACACATACATACACAAAATGGCCTCAAGTCAACTGAAACTGTATAGTAATAGCAAAAAAGAACGCCACACACAATAATGGCAAGAGTAGCGGCATAATAGTCAGTGAGGAAAACAAAAAAATGCAATGTTCTTCCATGACAACAACGACGACGAAGATGAAAAGCGACAAGTCAAGTCAACAGAACTTTTTCCTTTTTCTGTTTTTCTCGTTGAGACACAGTCTGTCTGTTACTTGTTTCTTTTAAATTTTGACAACAGAGTCTCGGGAAAGTGACAACCCATTTCATTCATTCTTTCTATATTACAGTGAGATATTACTGTGTATTTTGAAAAAAATACATAAAAGAAAGAATGGTGTCAAGGATTATGAAATGTAGAATATTTGAAATGGTAGGAAACAACCATGTATGATATATATGCAGCTATAGAATTTATGGGGGAATTTAAAACAAAGTTATGCATACCTGATGCTGTTGTTGGTTCTCCCTAAAGAAATCGTCACGCTCGGGTGCATCAGCACTAGAACTACTACTACTATTTCCAGCACCACCACCAAAGGAAAAGCAGGACAGTGACGAAAAGGATGGTTGCTCTGGTGGCTGCTGATCATCGCAAGATGAACATGGAAACTGAGTCGCTGCCCCTCGGGTATTGGCAGGTTTGGCAATAGCGGTTGGGGCAAAAGCAGTGGCGGCTGAATGACAATGATGATGAAATGGACTATGGCTCTTGTCGAAATAGCTGTCACTTTGCCGATAAACTGCTACGGCTTTATCCTGTTCAGCCACATCAGTGGCATCATTAGAAGCATTAGCAGTATTACCGCTAGTAGTGGGACCACCAGATGACCATTTCCATCCTCGAGAAAAGACAGCTCGAATAAATGCCAAACTTCTACGAAATCTACCTTGATGATGATGAGATTGTTGTTTCTTGCCAAGTGAGCCTGACGTAGTGGCAGGACTGCCACTGCCACCACCACCACCAGTACCACCAACGCTGCTGTTCCTGCTGTCTACTTGATTAGCCGTTTTCCTGTTGCCATTGCCAGTCTCCACTGTTGCTGTCGAATTTATAACTTTCTCTTGAAGCCCTGCTGGACGATGATGTTGTGCAACTGCCGCTCTTCCTCGCGTTTGATGATGTTCCTCCTCTTGATGTTGGTGGTGGCGGCAACGGTGGTGGCAGTGTCGTTTAGAGCAACGAATCCAGGGACGTTCACTTTGCTCAGAGGTTTTCATGCTTGTGACAGCCCCATCCTTCTTCCTCTCTGCTCTTGTACCTCTGCTCTGCTCCTGGCCTGCTCCTCTTCTCCGCCAGAAACACAGGAGAGGAGACAGACTGGCATCCAGAACGCTTTGCAAAGAGCCACACAATAGCTCGGTACGATTCGGGGGCAATGCCATCACCACTAGAAGCAGCCAACAACAACAACAATAACAGGAGGAACAGCACAGGCAACGGCAGCAGCAGTCACACCAACGATTGGCACTACTACCAGTGGTGGTTGCGTTGCTCTCGCTTGACTCTCGCTGGTGGGCATCGTGCTCCGTTCTCCACCAGCACCACCAGAATAATACACGTTGCCACTGCCAGTGTTCTGGATGACGGCAGTGGTTTTGGCAGCAAGAGTGATGATAATAGCTGGAGCAGTGATGATCAGTGGGATAAGGAGAGCAGGAGGAACACCAAGGGGATGACAACCGACCTTGCCCAGACACCTTGCTTTTGACAAAAACCACTAGCAAGACAAGCAACACGAGAACCAAAGAAAACCAAAAGGTCCAGTCCAGTTTGAGCAGAAATTCACCAATTTTGACGCTCACGTTGGCCAATGACACGTAGTAAACTGAGTGAGGATCCACGTCTTCCAGAAAAAAGTCTACAGGACTGCGTCTGTGGTCCAAATCAACTAATGGGTAATAGCTCAAATCAGGCGATTGTCGCACGTCCGCCCAATAAATGCTTTCTCCAGCGTCGTAATTAATCCCAAGTAAATCTTCTTCCGAAAATTCCAATTCCTGTAAAAAATCTTCGTCGGGGCACCCACCAATGCTGCTGTAGTCTAGAATTGATTCCGTCCCAACGCTCGTCATAGTCGGGGGCAAAAGCCAGTTGGTGAAAAAGGAACTACACACATGTGTGGGCTCAACACACACACCCGACTCAACATAGTTGTCATTGTAAAAGTCAACCACATCCCCTGTTTCCTGCTGACTAGGTATAAAGGTGGCAGGAACCAAGTCCTCTTTCCAGAAGGAAGAGAAGGAGACAACGTCGTCTTCCCCTTGATCAGGAGGAAAGTTGGAAAGTTGCTGTTGAGTAGAATGCCACGAATCGAGAAAAGATGACAGAGTGAAAGCCGTACAACCAGAGGAAGAAGTTGATTCATCGTCACCCGACCCCATCACTGCCATCCCTACAACGTCTACCGTCATTTCGCCTGGATAATTTAATACTGCTTCTTGTTCCATCTTATATTTTTTTGGTTAGAGCGGTTGCTAAAGGAAAACGTGGCTTCGACGGATGACGGCGACGACGGTATTGCAAAAATGGTTACTTAACTGAACCACATACATTTCTTCTCCAGTCGAGAAGCACCCGATGCAAAAAAAATATGTTTTCCTTTTCTTTCAGCTCCGTCAAACCAACAACAACATCATGTCAAATATGTCCAGAAACGGTAGACAGTCACAGCATGACAGACATACCAAAAAAATCGCACGTCACCATCACCACCACCACCTTTTTCGTCCCTGATACAAATCTCCACTTTTCATTCCTCCGTACAAACACACACGCCAGTAAATAAGTAAATAAGTAAATAAATAACAACAAGGAAACTTCTTCTAGTATAGCGTCTTATCTTGCCAAAAAAAACGTAACTACGTTCTCTTTCCTCGTTCCTCGTACCTATTCTGGTATATATAAATATATTTTGTTCGTATTGGTGTTTTTATTTAGTTTTTTGCCTGCCTGCTTCCCCTCTTATATTACTCCTCCTCCTGCCACTCAAAATTCCTCATACTGTAACCATATTTATCTTAGCATTTTTCCTCTTGCACGAAAAGAAAAGCGAAGAGAACACAACCTTTTTTCGATTTAATTTTGTAGAAAAAAACACGAAAGTCACTAACGTCATCGTTACCATCAACACGTGCTTCTACTACTAAAATCTTCAAACTTACAGAAAGATAAACAAAACCGGGAAAAGAGTTCAATTACAACTGGGAGTCGTACGGAGGATATAGTTTGTCGTTGCTCCGACCACGGGATTCTATGGTTTAAGCTATTAACCTAAATAAGAAGAGGTGATTAAAGAAAAACAAAACTACCCGTCGTCGTATCCTACCTGCCTACGTACAAAATATAAACCTTCCGAGGGAAATTAATTCAACCTCATGGAATAAAAAGTTTCGTCTATTTTTAAACGGCATTCCTTTTACACAGTAACTTTTTTCTCACTTTTATTTACATTGTTAGAAACGAAAACAGTACAAAGATTGCGCCCAAAAGGGAATCCAGAAGAGAGAGAGAGAGCGAAAAAACACCTGCATCCCACCAACAAAACTCGTCATCATCACCACTGTACTCCCATCGTCAGCTTTCTCAAATCCGTTTCGTTCACTCTCACTCTTTTATTTCCTTTCTGTTTGCCACCAACTTTATTTTCAATCCCTGTTGTCCGTATTTTATCTATTCTTCTCACTGTCACAAGGCACGTCACATCGGGAAGACGAAAAAAATAGATCAATAAACCATGCAAGTTTTTATCAAAGACGGAGATTGTGGTAACAATTTAATGTTGGGGTTTTCTGCTCTTTTTGCCAGAATGTTTTGTACACATTTACGGCTTGCCAAGAGAAAACAACTGATCGACCGGATCATCATTATCTTCATTGAGCGATTTTAGAATCAAGATTCACTTTTGCATAGCCGGATCGAAACTGCATACAGGGGGGATAAGGTAAGTTTTTAACGACGCATATAAGTAGTGGCACCATCTCAAAAATATCTTTGATGGTGTAGGCCAGACAGCCAACGGGGAACAGGATTATGAAGACGCAGCCATGGAAAGTGTAGAGGGATAATACGAATATTCTTGGTACATGGTCTAAAAAAAGTTGGGAGAGTCGTGAAACATGAAAATTGCACTGGTTTTCTTGTTGTTTGCACTATTACTACTGTGTATACATCACCGACATACAGTCAAGCAGAAATCATCTTGAACATCATCATCGTCGTCGTTATCATCATCAGCAACACTGTCGTCACTGCTGACACCACTACCACCATCGTCGGGTTAGTAGTACTGTAAACTTGTACTACGAAAAAATGAAGAAGAAAAAAATGATGAAGGAGCCGTAGAAAAATGCGCACAGAGAAAATGGCAAGTGCCAAGAAACAAACAGAAAATATTTTGCTCCATTATTTTTTTTACCATTTTCCTCCCGCACTTCGAGAGAACGTTTGGCATTCTCAGCGCTCAGAGTTGGGAGTAGGCAGCTGGGTAAGTGGGGAAGGAGAGAAAAGGTTGTGGTCACAGAAGTGGAATGCTAACCCATATAATTAAATTAGGTAGGTATGCATTTCCGGTGGTGGTGGTGGCGATGCTGATATGAACACCTCCCCTCTCTTCTGCATCAGCTGTGAGAGCGTGTGGCATATGCCACCGTGGCTGGCATTATTACAATAGTGTAGTAATTGGATGTTTTCTAGTGGGAAATTTTTCTCTGGGGTCAATTAATTTACAGTTTGGGAATTCCTGGCTACACTGGGGCGCGGTGGTTCAGTGTCAACACAAAAACTGGGCTAATTAATTAATGGTGGCGCACATTTAATTATGGGAATAAAACCTGGCTTGCTCAACCTCATTGGGCCGGGTTTTTGAGGGTATCTACACATCCTTTAATAATTTTCCTGGAAAGTATTAACTTATGCGATGATTACTACATGATTGAACTTTTAATTTTCTCTTCGCTTCCCTCTCAATGCTAAAAAACCAGGCTTATAAAAAGTGGAAATATGGAGGGAATTACCGGGAAAATTCTATATTTACTCATTTTCCTCCCAGTCATTATATTACATGACCAGTTACAAGTATAGGGATAAGCGGATTTGTAATTCTAATGAAATATATACTTTATTTTACATCTATTTTTCTTCATTCCGCCTCATACCACTTATTCGTCTGGGGTGCTTGAGAATCACGAGAAGGAAGACTATGAAACAGAAGAGTGAATATTATTTCGAATTCCTTTCGCTACACCGCACACTAACAATCCATTTTCTCTCATTTCTCCACCATCTATGAAGCCCTTCGTGTTGCTACCTATAAGCTACTTTTTATCCTGAAACTTGTAATAAACGTAGGTAAGATGTTGAAGAAAAGTTGAATCAATTTTCTGTCTTATTTCGTCTTTATTTCTTCTGCTCAAATTCACCCATTTTACACCACACACACACAACCTGCACAGTAGTCCCTTTCAAGGAGAAATTATTGCCTTCGTGCAGGCAAAAGCCGTAACAAACACAGTTGGAGATAGGCAATTTTACTAGGTGTGCTCTATTGACGAAAACGACGACGAGGGGAACGACGATGATGATCAAGATGATCTGTGGAGAACAAGGGAGGTGCACACAAATAACCCCAAAGTCGTAATAAGAAACTAATAATAACAACTCTGCTACTCTGCGAGAACTTGTGTGTTGCTTCCTCTTCTCCGTTTCCTTTTTTACTTAGTGCCTCTTTTAAGAAAAAAAACCACTCGATTGGAAAAAAGGGAGAAGAGAATCAACACTGAAAAGAACTCACTGACTGTGAGTGAGTGAGCAGAAAAGTGGAAAAATCCAAGCTAGCAAGAAGTCAAGGATAGAAATGAGATTATAGAGGGGGGAAAATAGTAGTAATCCCAACTCGAACGTAGGATTGTGATAATGTCTGGGATTTTTTTGCATACAAAAGCTTTATTATTAACACGTATATTATTATATGTGTATTCGGTAATGTAATCCTGCTTCACTGTCGAAAGGAGTGCATAAGACGAAACAGAGAAAAAAAGCAGTGGCAGCGTAAATAGAAATATTTGCCATTCATCACATGTAAAACCATCAACATTGCCATCGCCACCACTCCCGTAATGAGCGTTACACAACCACTCCTGCCGATAATATGTTGTTTGTTACTGCCACTTCTCAAAGCGGATGCTTCTTAGGAAGAATTCACTTTAAATGAATTTTCTCAGGCAGGGCAAATCTCATCATCACTATCACTACTTCTCAGCAAAAGCAAAAACAGCGGTGAATAAAAAAAACCTTGCTTTGTAAACTCAAGTCATGTGGAGTCAAGAGTAAGAGGCTTTTATTTTGCAATCTTGTTACTGGCTTATCCTGCCATGTACTCCAAGAACGGAAATTGGGACACAAGAGAAACAGAAGTGAAAGAGTGAGAGAGAAAAATGAGAATATGTGCTCTGACATATTAATAATTGTGCATGCCAAATGGTAATTAATATTTTTTCCTCTCCCTAGTCATTTCTTCTCGTTAGAAAAAAATGTGGATATTGGCGCACATTCGGAAAATATAACAAGCTCAACACGCCGTAATAAATAATACGCGGCAGCTTTCGTACTATCGTGGTTGGTTATCATCACATCACGTCGACATTTCTTGTTTCAGTCGAGCCTGTATGGAATAATACCAATAATGTTAGCAGTGTACCACTGGCATGTGACCGACGGATGACCATGGGGATGGGGTAATCAAGAGGATGACGATGAAGGTCTATGCTGGTGGTGGTAGTAGTGGGCGAAGCCCGTATATGAATTCGCCACCAGAGCTTGTTTACATGTTGGACTGATAATTTGAGTGGGACGAAAGGAGAAAGATGTTTAAAGGAAATAAAAGAAAACAGTCAAAATAATTCCAGTCTAACCATATCTCTCTATTCCCCGACAAGGGAACAACGTTAGGTCACTCTTATATATGCCGGTCTTCAAACAAATTCTAAATTCTAGTAAAATTCTCCTTATGCCATGTAAAAAGTGGTTGCCTAAATCAGTTTACATTTCGTGTTCGAGTGTGTGTCACACACACACACACTTCAAATTTCCTCCCCATAGTGAGGTAACGACGGCTAATAACTTTGCTGCCAGAAATGATGATGGTTCCCATCATGCAGCTAATTTATTTTCGACAAGTGAAGTGTACTACGTAGCTGCTTGTACCAAGTCACATAAGTATCTACCAAAAAGTTTGAATATTATGTGAGTACGCTCAATAGCTCATCCTTTGACATTGTTGCTTTCAACATCATGTTGAAACGAGCATGTTGCTCCCCTGGTGCTTGCTGCCGTGGCGGAGGCATGACTCTTCACAAAACAGAGAGACACAAATCCATTTAAATGTACATAAACAGAAAAGATAGGTCGTTATAATAATAAACATGCGATAATAACTTTTTGGCTGGCACACTTGGCCGTTATTTATGTATTATATCAGTATTCAAACATTCATAATGAACATCATCATCATTATCATCGTGATGCAGCTTTCAAAGAAATAAGGAACATCTCTGTTATTATTTTCTAGAGAAAAAAAAATTCTGTCTCTAAATCAGGCACACGACCAACAACGAAAGCCATCATCCATGCCTGCCAAAAGTCGAGGGTGAAATATGACGGTGAAAAACGAGGACTCATACATACGTGCATTTCTACATGCTCACAATGAAGCATTGTCATTGACTAGGACTGCTACACAAGTTGGATTTCTTCTCTACTGTCATTGCTGTTGTTGATATTATTATTATTGTTGGAGACATTTAAATTAAATAGCAAGACGGTGGTGCAACGAAATAATGATTAGTGGGATACACAACAAATTCCAATTAATGCGGTAAATAAGACCCAAGTCTAATACACACAGGGATAAAAGATCAACTGTAATAAACCGAACTGCATCTGGAACGAAACAGAGGAAGCTGCCGGCAATAAATGCCACATTACACAGCCATGCATAACAAACCGTGAGGCATGATCATCATCATAACATACAGTGCATTTCTACCATTATAGATGAGTCCAAGGTCCTCTGTCGTCGTCATCGTCGTCATAGCGGTTATGATAACCACCAGAAAAAAATAGAGAAAGATGGAAGAGATGAACGCCAGTGTTCTACTTTCCTGACCTACAAAGTATTTGAGACAAAGTAACGAAGGAAATAAGGATCTTAAACTGAAAATTAAGAGAGGGGAAAAAGAGCTGCGGCAACAGTGGCGTGTGTACACGTTGCGGAGCAGACGGAAATCAAGAGATGAGACGAGTTAATATCAAAAAGATTTACCACCACTGCTGTTGATATCGCCGCACTGCTGCCAATAATAATAATACCTCGACCTGATGATACGCGTAAAAACTAAAACAGCAGCAAAACAAGCAAAGCTTGTTTAGTGTCAAAGTGTCAGTAGTGTACCGCCTTTGCCATGGAGACAACATCAGGGCATTGTGAGACTGGCGGCTAATAGCTCAGAAAAATAACCCATAGTGTTTTTGTTTGGGACCATTACAAAGATGCGGTCAACAATAATGGTTATTTTTTGTTGGAAGGATTATTCGTCAATTTCGTTTCGACAGGGAGACAGAATATAAGAAAAATAAAATTAAAAAAAATGATCCTTGTTGTAATATATAAGCTTTTTCTCATCGTTTGTTGTTTTGATGATATACGCGCTTTATCTTGTTTATTTACACAAAAGTGGAGATGAAGTGAACCCGTCACGTTACACAACAGCACTCTACATTTACATTACACAACGGATTACCGAGAGGCATGTTCTATATATCAGTTAGGAGCAGGGAAAGAGGATTTCTCTAATCGTGAGTGGTTATATACATAATGCACACAGGACAATATGATGTTTTGGAAGAGTAGTGGTATTCGTGGTACTGGTGTGTGGTGGCATTCTTATTATATCGTTAATTGTGACATGTGGAGAAGAGATGGAAAAGAGGCAGTTTATGAGGAAGATGCAGAGATGGTAAGATGGTACTATATGTAGTAAACTAGCTTTGCTAGTTGGAACAAGTACGCTGGCAGAAATTGTCGAGTGAGGCGAACTGAGCGAGGGAGATAAGGAGAGAGGGAAAGAGGAACGTATGAAGTAAGACAAAGCAAAGAAGATGATGGAGATACCCAAGTGACTATTATGAATGACTATACATTATACATCATCATAAGAAATGAGGAAAAACAGCTAATAAGCCTACCACCACAACAGTAACGACGGTTACAGAGGAACCCAAAATGGCAGTTTTGAGCTTTGTTTTTCTGCGTCGGAACAGATCAAGAAGACAAGGGAGTCGTTTGCTATTTGTGCAGGATTTTTGTTTTTGTTCTTTCTGTTTGAAAAAAAAACGGTTTGTCTACCATGCGTGTACATTTGAACAGGGAATGGATTATGTTAATAAATGTTAAATGAAGGTTGGTGCTACCTTTGGCAAAGGGTAAGTAACCCAGAAGTATGCTAGACTGCGTAATAATATTTTTTATTGGAAATGACGACGATCCTCTCGTATTTTTGAGCGGAACAAAAGGAGACGTAGAAGAAAAAACGGGAAAAGGAAGCACGTAGTGCAGTGGAATGCGAAAAAGAAAGCCGGAACAAGCTTGGGAGTACACGCCACACACGTACACACTCACATTATAAACTACTACTGCGTCTTTCCCTATCATTATTTTAGAAAAGTTTGCAAATTACGCGAAAGATATTATTAAGGCACAGAGGAGGAACTTGTCTGCTCTGCTTCCTCGGAACATTATATTTCGGCAGCGGAGCAGATCATGCATGTTTCAGGGAGTAGGAGCATTTCTCTGAAAATAAGATATATGGACCGGTAAGGTGTTCGTGCTAAATTACGAAAAATACAACGGAAGAGAGCCGAGTAAAAGGATAGTTAATAGGAATTAATAGGAACTAAGGAGAAAAGATGATGAAAAACAAGCGGTTAAGTTGTTTTGCTACAAAGGAAAAAAATATAGAGCATAGTTGTACATGCACACTCGTAAAGGACAACGGCGGCGGCGACGGACGACGGATATTATTACAAAACGTATTTACAAACAGCCAAAGAGCGAGAGAGAATGCGAATGCTCTGAAAAAACAATCTTGTCTGCCAACTACATGCATAGCAGCAATAGCAGCTGCTTCTGCAGCAGCAGCGCCACACAACTTGGCTTGTTGTTATCACCAGCGTTACTCTGTCTCTCTTGCTGTCTTTTAATCACGCGAAACCGGGATGCCTACAACGCTTGCCTTTGGCGTAGTGCAAGTCTACTTAAAAGAGTTAAGACGCCAACGCGAACCGTGGTACGTAGGGGCGTTCATGCGTGAAGTTGTCAGGATGGTGTTTAAACCGGCACGCAAGATTTACTCCAAAAACAGATATAGGTTTTCCTGATGGCACGACGATGCTGTGGGTGGGCGGAGGGGCGCACGAAAGAGTGTGGGATAAAAACAGATATGTCCCTTTGTATATTTTTGGGAGGATATAAAGCACCACAGTCAACTTGGACGGATACCTACACTGTGCGGACAGAGTGGAATAGTTGAGAAGAGAAAATCAACTTGCAAGATTGTTTTTTTTGTACCAGTAGAAAAGCAAATGGAAAGGAAGCAGGGGCCATTCTGGTGAAGTGCATATCCTTTTGAGTGGAGTGAGTCCTCTTCTTTCTCTCTCTCTCTCTCTCACTGACAATCTTCTACTTTTTCCAAAACTATCTCCAAAGCAGAAGCAAAAAAAGTAAGTTTGGAACAAGTTTGCAAAGCGAAAGTTTTCGTCAGTAGTGCCACTTTCTATAGTTTGTAGTAGCGTGCTTCTAGTTTCTGGCACTATTACTACTACTGCTGCAGCTCTACTGCTACAACAACTTTTCTTTCAAGTACTGCTAAACAACTTTGAAAATGTCTCAGGATTGGTTTTCATACCAGCAATAAAAAATCTACCTTGATAGTCAAGGAAAAACTAAATCCTGTGCAGTTTTTTGTTTGAGAATCATATTGTTGCTCATTTTTTTCTGGGAACGACTAGAGACGACATAGTTTCCTACCTCTACGTGATAAAATGACATTTTATGCCATCCTAAATATAACAACGTAACAAAGACCCATCACACCTTATTGCTTCTTTTTTTTTACCATTAATCATGTTCTTCTAGTGACAACTTTACTGATTGACCAATAATAAAAAAAGAAAAAATGGTAACTATCCTTGTTCTCGGATGGCCGGTTCACGTTTGCAGCGTGTCTCCCTCTGTACGCTCTCCTCAGAAATAACCCCTCTGCTTTTGGTGCTAGCAAGAGCAAAACCGAGAAAGATTTTTACTGGCCGAAAGCCTTTTTACGTTTTTGCAAACAAACAGACGAACCGAATCCGTATGTGTGTCGTATTTAATTACAAAATCAGAGAGATAACACAACCGGGAAAGTGATACTGAACCGTCAATTTTCAGAAATTGGCCATCATATCATCAGCACAGTATGATATAGAGTTTACTCGTGCGTATCATATAACTGGGCTGAATGGGAAATTTTCCACGTATTTGCTTTGCGTCCACGTTGAATAATACGAAAAATATACGGAGAAGCAGAGCAAGGCAAAAGTAATAGAAATAATAATAATAACACCAATAATAAAATAATAACATGTAATGGCAGGATATAGACCTTTTTTTCTTTAGTCTTTTCCAGTGGCAGTGCTTACGTTATATGCGCGTACAAAAGTTATTGATATTATGACTGCTATTGATCATTGCATAAATATGAATTCATATATAATGTACATAAGTGTATAACCTTGTACAAGTTGTTGATGTAATGCAAAAAAGCACGCTATACTATAGATTATACACGAGAGAGAAAATGTAGCAGCAGCGGAGTAAACGATACTCGGGTAGAAATGCTACAAAAATAAATGAATAAAGAAGGTGGGTTTTTAGAGGAAAAAAATAACTGTAAAAAGAAATATTTTGAAGGGAAATACAAATTTTTCGCAGTTATGGTTGCATGTTGTCCTCCTGACAAAAAAATGCATACCTTTCTCGCTCTCTCGCTCTACATTACCGAAACTATGAGGCCTGTTATCGTTTGCTATGGAAAATTGCTCAAGTATCATTTCACTTTTTACGACAACGATGTATAACAAGATGATAATAAATAAAAAGAAAGTTTTTTTTTTCAATATTCCAAAAAACAGTATATACTTTCAATGTATACTAAAGTACATGGAGTAAACACAAGTTGCAAACTTTTCTCGTCAAACACTTGTGCACGCATCATCAAATACTGCAGTGTAACAGTCACAGCAGCAAAGTAATGTAAAACTATGATGGTAATATGAAAAAAACAATGGTAGTAGGACTTGCAAACTGGTGGTAACTTATACAGTGAGGGCATGCAGTGGAAAAAAAACTAAAAGTCAGAGAGAGAGAAATAAGAGTGCCCTTCAATGAATATAAAAATTCAGGGAAAAGTCAGTGAGGTAGTCAGTCAAAAGTCAAGATGCACGTCAGGGATTAAAGTGAGAGAGAGAGAGAGGAAAAAAAAACTGGAAAACCAACTTGGCTAAAGAAAACAAATTTGAGTAACGGTAAGTGAAAATCCTGAAAATACACTAACTCTCCAGATAGGGAGTTATACATCATCTAATAATATTCCTAGCTTTATACATGAATACTTGCGTTTATTTATCCTCTAAATGGAATAAAAACAATGGAATGTGTACATGTGTGTGTATATGTATAGTGACGAGAGACGAGAGGAAGAAAAATTCGTTGCGCCTACACAAAATTTTAAAACACTTTTCCCATTTTTGCTTCACCGTATGAAAACATAAACGCCTCCCGTCAACACACGTCACCTCTCCGTGGTGGAATTTTTGTGAGAGAGAAAATCGGATCAAACTCTCCCCCGTCGCCATCATGATCATGATCATCCGATGTCGCGGCCATCCGTCTGCACTACCGTTTAAATCTTCAGCTAAACTACGTAAAAGAATACATCCTTGTTTTTTCTCCACACGGAGAAAGCAAAAAAAAGTAGAGAGGAGAGAGATAGAGGGATAGACAATGGAGAAACAATAACAAAAGGAGTTATGCTTTCATTTTTATATTCAGCTATGTAAGTTCGTAGTAGTTATAGTAGCTACAGTATTTTCCAGTAAAAACATTCTCGATTTCCATCATCATCATCATAATAATCATCTATATCACCAGCAGCAGGAGTATCCTCTAACTTCTAGATTCTACAGCAGCAACTTAACCAGTAGTATATCATCTACTCAACTGGGTAAAAAAGTATCCATGCCAACAATATAAGTGTACCATCAATTTGCTCATAACGGTATCATTTCAGCTGCTGGCTTAGTAATCCCAGAGAGCCAAACAGGGATTTATGTATGTGTATCATCATCATGTCCACCTATTGCCGTTTCCGTCTTTCGTCTTGCACCACAGAAAAGCTGAAAAGCTTACGTATTTCATATACACCGAGAGAGAGAGAGAGTAAAGCAACACCCCGCCGACAACCAAACACATATTTCCTCCGCGAAAACTCCATTTTGGCGAGATTTTCGCGTGATTCTATTTTCATGTACCTAAAACTAAAACTGTATTATCCAGCCTCCTTCACCGTCGTCATCGACAAGCAAACCTCTTTTATATAGGATTACTCTCCGTTTTGGCGAGATTTTCGCGTGATTCTATTTTCATGTACCTAAAACTAAAACTGTATTATCCAGCCTCCTTCACCGTCGTCATCGACAAGCAAACCTTTTATATAGGATTACATACTAATAAAAGCGTATTTGTTTGTATGCATATGTCTACGTAGATTCGGAAATTGATGTCGTTGAATATTAGTGATAGTGGTAGTCGCGTATTTATTCTCTCTCTCTCTCTCTCTCTCTCTTTCCTTGTCATTTTCAAGGACAAGCTGAATGATATGCTATGATAGCGACCCACTTGAACATACTTTAGTTACGTGGTCTCTCCTCTTTGTCATGTTTTAAGCGTCATTTCGATTACTAATCCATACTACCACAATGGTAGTGAAACCCCTACGACGTGTTTCTCAGGAAAAACCTTCACAAATGAGTCAATAACAAACAACTAAAAGAGTGAAGGAGCTGGAGAGCAAAATATTAAATATTCGTAGTAGTTCTGCCACTGGTACCACCACCACAGCCGAACTGGTTTCGCTAATCCACAAATCTTGTATTGTTGACGGAGGAAAGGGAAGCACGAGGAGAAGAGGCAGACTTCCATTTTTAATATCCGGATGCGCACATTTGATGCTCCACATAGCAGCAGCACAGGCGCCGCTACTAGACACTCATTTTTTTCCATGTTCATGTCTGCTCCTGACTCAACTTGAAGTTTTTCATGGCTTCCTTTTCTAGACCTCTTGTATTCCACTTGTTTGTGTAAAAAATATGGATAATGTAAAAGTATTCAGAGTATAGAAATGTTGGCTTGCGCACACTTGAGATAATAAGATAGTGCTCTCATTATAACTAGTAGTTTACGTAAGACGGGTAAGTTTGAACAATAAGAAAATGTACATATCATTCCATAACAAGCTTAGTTCCTGTCGCATTCTTAAAATCATTACCTTCGCCACAGTTCCTTTTTTTATTGTACATCATTAGTATAACAGGAAGACTTTCTCTTGAGCAGTAGCCAGTAACTTCTGCGAATTACTTTCGTAACTGTGATCTTAAGTCCCTGATGACAGAAACGGAAAAACTTTCCGTTTTCGACTGAAGTAAGCATGACGCAACGTAGTTGCTGGAAAATAATTATCTGTATAACTTATGTCACCATTCGTGATAACTTCTTTTTTACTTTAACGTTCCATTATGAAGGATGTACCGTAGACAGGGCGGAAACAAATGTCAAGGGGGGGGGGTGATGGGATAGTAAACTTATGACAGTATTATGCAGGATGTATGATGTATATGATGTATACTGTATGCAATAACCGTGCGTATCAATATATTTGCTATTATTCTAGCAGAAAAGCATTATTTAGGTACAGCGCGTGGCAAAAATAATTTGTTTTAAACTTTGACACCTTTTTGACACAAGCATGTCTTTGCGTTTTATGACAACCGTTCTAATATGTATACATCAAGAAATAATAGCAAAGCCATTGCTAGCCAAACAAGAAGCATCCATCTCGCCAAAATTGAACAAGACGGCAAAATTTGCGTATATCTACATTTTTCAGCAGCAGCGAAAATAAAGCTTTTGAAAATAAAATGGTATTTGTCTTTTGACTTACCGACTATGATTGACGTCACGACCTCGAGGTGAGCCACGACCCTTGGGGTTGCCTCCTCCCGTCAACTTTTTCAACTGCTGTGCTTTACGGTTCTTCTTTTTGGCCCGGATGGCCATGACTGGTAACCACAAAAAGGAAATTTTCATTTTTTTTAGAATGATGTAAGTGTTATGTTTCGTTTGCCTGTAATAAGTTTTAGCTCGACAGTTTAGATTTCAGCAGAACGTTTTCAAACTTGTTCTTTTATTTGTTCATAAATTTTAGTCTCCGTAAACTCAAAGCTGAGACGCGGAACTTTAAAAACTGTTCTCATTAAAATGCTCTTTTTCTGACGGTATAACCTCTCGTGTACAGAGGAGCTTAGCTTGAGAAAAAAATCCCGCAGGGCACCAACAAATCACCTAGAATTCTTCTTTTTTTTTTAAAGAAGCGTAATTTTTGTACCACGGCAAGACAACAAGACAACTGGATTTTTTTTTAAATCTCGTTTTTCCTGTCGCTTCTGCGAATCTCGTATAATGGGGAAAGTCACCCCACGTATTTTTACATATGACTAGCGCTATGTCACTGCCAAAAAGTCTTCTGTATCGAGGTCGTGATGCCCCAAAGTGAACAACAACGACGGCAACGGCAACGATGCACCAAACAACACTTTGTTTTACTGACAAGACCTCTTTTGTTGCAGCTGTTGGTGCGGGTGCTAAAGGAGGATTACAAAGAGGGAGACACGACAGCTTTCATCGGTGATGGTTTTTCACTGGGTATTATCGACAGCCAAAATATTTTTCCCCTTTCTACCTGCCGTTATACCTATACAAGTCATCACTCTCATCACCATTTTTTTTTTGCTGCATTACTTCGGTACCACACTGGATTACCACTGTTACCACTACCGCCGCCACTGCTGCTGTTGGTATTTTGCTGGTAAGCTACCTGGATGCATTCACACAGGACGCGCGACAGGGGGATTTAGTAAATGTCGCAGTTATACTGCTACTCTTACGCTTGCATCACAATTTCCTTCCTTTTTATCCTCTAACGTTTAGACCTTTAAGTCTATCTTGAGGCATACATGTCTGTCGATATGTTTATACTCTCTCTCTCACAGCCAGTAACAAGATAGAACACAGGAGAAAGCCGCGGGGGGAGAGGCGTTGGTGGAGAAGGACAGCGAGTACAGTTGTTAGTAACAAAATGAGTGAGTTGCCATGTCAAAACACCATATCGTTTCGGTATCTACTACGATGCTGTTGTTATTATTATCTGACAGTATGCTATTACTATTCTTATTATTACTACTTTACAGTTATTAACATTGTAGATTATTGATGTGCGCAGATAATCATAACAAAGAAAAATATGGACTAGTCACTAGTGCTGCTATTATTACTTATTTGAGTTTAAGTGTGTGTGTGTGTGTGTGTATGTGCGTGTCATGCCTGAACTCTATATTATTATTCCTTTTATCTGGTTTATGCATGCAAGTATTTTTTTCTGCTTCTTTTTCTAGTTTACTTTTATATACATGCATGCCAAGGGAGCGGGGAGAGAAAATGACGTTGGTGAGAGGTAGAGCGGTATTGCGCCCTTTCTTATAGGACAACGGCAGTCAAGTTAGTAGGTATCAAAAGAGAAATGAAAGTACTACCGAAGCACTAAGGTATACGCAAAAAATATCGATATTTCAGAATGGTAGAGTGAAAGGAGTAAAGAAAGTAGTAGACGAGCTTAGGAGGGGGGGGGGATGGGTGGAATATTAGAGAATAAATGAGAGTGGCGAGTATGTAATGAATAAGTGATAATGGATATTGACATAATACCTCTTTTACTAATGCCCAGAGTCACAATAACCAACAGGAGAAAAGCAGGGAAAGAATAACTCTAAATAATTGTTGTTGTCGGAGTTGGCGCTTTCTTAATGGGGAAAGTACAGTGTGTGTGTGTGCCCGGCAAGGGAAAGTAACGTGATGATGATGATAACGATGACGGGAGAATAAAGAAAAAGGGGGAGAAAATAAATGTTACGGAGGGGAGGGGGGAGGAATCTCTTGGAGAAAGAAAAATATTTACCGCTGTGCACATAAGATCAGGGATTTTTTTGGCCAATAACCAAGAGTAAGGTTAAAGAGATGATGGATTTTTTCCAGATAGCAGGCGTACAGGAGGGACCCCAACGGACCGGCTATTGTGTAACTGCCTCTCTCTGGAAAGGTCCTTTGTTGATCCCCTTGCGTTTTTTTGTTGTGAAAAGGTTGGCATTAGTTATGTTGATAATGTATACGAATTACGTATATCTACGTGGAATAGAAACCCACTTAATACCCAATTAATGAGAACTGAATAAAGGCATCTTTTGTCTGTATATTTTGCTCTCTCTCTCTCTCTCTCTCTCTCTCTCTCTCTCCTTCGACCGGTCTACTTTGCGTTCAAGTGGAAAGATTAAATAATATTCAACTCTGCCTCTGCTTTTTATTCTCTTTGACTTTTATTAATGTCACCTTGTCACAACCACCAGGATAAAATATATTGACCATGCAGCTGCTCTATAGTCACTGTTTCTCTACCACAAAACTCTGGATTTTTTAAAGGAGTGCATGTAACTGCTTCCAAGGAAAAATGCAAAATATACAGAACGAGAACATTCCTTTGCAGAACAAACAGTCTCAAAATAGAATGGATCTGGACCATGAATATTTAACAGAAGGGTTTAGGTTAGGTGATGTAAGGGGAAAATAATAATATTATACAGGATGATGATGATGATGGGAGAACACAGACAAGGAGTTAAGAACTTGTGGTTTTATATTATGGTAGCTCCCGTTGAACGTTGCAATTTTTGTCAAGTTGAAAATGATTGTGAGCATGCATGCATGTGGTGACACTAACTGAGTGACAAATAATAATCATGTGTTATTATAACGACAGCTATTAGCCCACTTTTATGATAACTACATAACGTCCTGTTTTGGCGTTTTTATGAGGCGAAGTATGTGTGTTACATATTTTAGTGAGTTGTGTGTATTGTGTTGTGGTGGAGTTGTTTTTGATGTTATGACGAGCAATATTACAACAAAGTGTACATTTTTATTGGATGCATAATAGTGGCACCACCATCACCAGTAGGCCAACGAACATATACATACATAGGTACTCATGCTATACTAGTAGACTACACGTGTTTCCCATTATTATCATCGCATTAATTACGGTGGTGTTTTTAGTGTCCGGATGTACACGCCATCAACACAATTAGCATATTTTAGTGCGATATAATAAATCGTGTAATTACAATCCAATCTAATGAAATTGCTCATACCTACGCAAACAAACTGATTGCGTAGTATTTTGAATAATTGTTGGGTGTTTGATCAAAGAGAAATATGCAAATGATATGTACATCAACAACCTCTCAAGTTACGAACAGGTTGTTAGGTAGTAAATGTATCTACTCTTTCTATATTATTGCTAGTTTTGGGGAAAAGACGCCATTTTCCTGTGTACTCGTCTATAAATAACCACAAATAGGATGCCTGTGGAGAGAGACCAGAGAGAGAGAGAGAGAGAGAAAGAGCAGGTGCATACTTGAACAATACGAATTACGAATTACAAGAGCTGACAATTTGTCAACAAAGTTGAAGGTCCCTTATCTTTTATGTCGTTCAACTTTCTCTTTTTTTTATCTCCACTGTAGTCGTTCCCTTCGCGCGAGCCATTTTCATTTATTTTCGTATCAACGTAATGTTGACAGGCATGTACTCATCCGATGCCAATCCATTTTTACGGGGGTCATTCGGATAAAATTATTTTGCACACTCACAGAGAGGGAAATAACTGGAACGTCCAAAGTGGCATAGATGGATACATACGAAAATGGGCGAAAATGCGTTCTTTTTGTTCGGCAAGTGTGTACGCTTGAAATCCAAATTGTTAAACTAACACAGAGATAAATAAAATTAATGGTACATTTAACATTGCTTTTCTCTTTCTCTTGTCCTCGCTCGCTCTTTCTCTCCTGTTGTCAGGGGCACACAGTAAGATAGGGATTTAGGTTAGACAAGTGGTGGTGAAAGCAAATAATATACGTAACGTAGGTGTTCATTTTCCTGTTCACTGCTGCCGTTTGTTTGACTACGGTTTGTAGTATGTAATTAACGGGTGCCAGAACGACTGGCAGGGAAAAATGAAACCGAAGCGGGTTTTGCTAGTGTACCGAGGAAACTACAACGAGCACTTTTAGCTCTGCTGCCAATAGCACACACTTTTTTTACTTCATAAATAATTAATCAAATGAAAACAGAGAGCCTTTTCATGAGGACTATCATGTGTAGACAAAAAGGTATTCACCGCTTACTTTACTTAACACTAGAGCGCTGGTGCTACTACTCCTACTCTTTTTTTTGCATTTTTACGCGTCTTTGTAAATGTTCAAAGAATACATTAACACAGGTAGGTATAAAGGTACAGTGGATGGTGACGGTGGTGGCCTGCCATAAAAGCTTGTTTGTTACTACAATTACAACCGATAACAGGAAACAACAATCAGGCTGGTAATATGGATGTCAAAATGTATTCATCAAGTCATGAAATTTATTTTAACCTTAATTTTGGCTCATCGAAAACAATGTTTTGTTGTTGTAAAGTGGTTACATGTGTGTACGTATTAGAGACAGCAGTCAGGAGCGAACTGACCACACAATAAATTATGGGATGCTGTGTGGGAACACAACCAACGTCAGCAACAGCGCCATACTTTTCTGCTCATCAGCAGAAAAGTATGGCATCAAGAATCAAGATATAAATAATCTGGAGATCAATTCCGGGAAGAGTGTCGCTTTTCATGACGAGTTGGTAAAAGCTCGACGGGTTTTTGTGAGCACCCGGTAATATTACTGTGCAAAATATTACTTACGGTAGTACTTGCAATGCCTTGCTGAGTGACAAAACCAGTTATTGGATATGGTAGAGTGCTTTTTTTATTAAAATTGGAGGACTTTGAGTAAATTGTTACAGATTTTACTTTAAAGACCAACTACGACGTACATAGAAAAGGATTTTTTGCTGACATAAAAGTTTATCACATTTAATGAGGACCAGTAGAGTTAAATCAAACAATGTGACGGACGGATGAAAAAGGTTTACGGTATATAGGTATACAGGAGAACAAGGAAAACTAACCATCGCGAGCACGGGGTGAGTCACAACTGATGACCTCATTTTGTGCCCGGGACTCTCTATAACGGTCAATATATTCTGAGCACAAGAACCAAACGGTAGGAAAATATACTGAATGTAGCTGGTATATAACCATAATGAAAATTATTGAAAAAAATTTGCATAATAGGTACGCTGATTTTTATTTTATGCTAATAATTAGCAATTTTCAATCAATCAATCTTCAATCTTCGCAAATAATCTTATGTATTTATATTTTTGCAGTACCATTCCTTTCCCAATCTTAATACGTCTAAAACAATTGTGAAATATCAGTATTCTGATCACAAAGGTGGATAATGGTGATGATGATTAAATTTGAAATTAAAAATAAAATAAAATTGTAATACATGGATATGCAACAGCAATGTCACAAGTCACTGCCGCTCTGCCCTACAGCACTCTCCTTATGTTATAAAACCCGGCATTAATATTACTATCACTCTTGATGATTATGAAGATGAAAGCAAAAAAAATGATGATCTGATCCTCTCCCAGAATGTCACAACAAAGTACATATTTCCACGAGCAGAAAGGGAAAGTTTGTGTTTGTGTTTCATGTTTGTGACTTGATCAAGGGTTTTTCATACCTACAATCACAAACATTGTATTTCCTTCCTCTATTTTCCGAGGGTCTACAATAATGCAGGGAAAGTTGCCTGAGACCAAGTCATGATGCCACAACACTTACAGAAACGACGTTATTTTTACATTGTTGCCTGCTATGGCGGTGGAGAAAATAGATTAGGCAAACAAACTGCCACAAAGCCTGTGGTAGGCTACCACCATAAGTCCTGTTTCTGTGTCGCTAAGGGAAAAAATAAATGCTTTCACGGAAGTAACATTGCTGATGTTGGCTTGTTATTAACCTCTCACTCGCACTATATCTCTTTCTCTCTCTCTCTCTCTCTCGCTTGCCATTCTGTTTACAAAGTGAACTACTACTCTCAGATTACGGCAGTATTTACACAGTAATAGATAGCAGTATATGCTGACTTTTTGATCTGGAACGTAAAATCGTTCATTTTGGATTACAAGATGGTGATGCTGATGAAGCTACCTTTGCTACTCTGCTGCGTAGATGTTGATGTAATAATGGTAATGTTCCTGGAGAGGCACTCTCGCGTTATGGTCGCCATTGTGGCTCCGTAAATATGTACATCAAACACTTGGTGCTTCTAACCAAATATTGAATACAAGAGCTTCAAAGAGTTTCGCAGAAAAGCGAGTTTTTTTCTTCTTTGCTGAAGAGACCAACGAGTGACCAGCATACAAATCGTGAAAGCACACATTATAATTAGAATGCATATGGTCCTCCCTACAACAGAGGATCAAAGAAAATGCTGTATAAATCACTGTCCCATAGTTTGCTCAATGTTGGAATCACGCCTTCTGAATTAGGAGATCAGCAAATAAATCTCATTCCGCAAGTCTACTAACAACGCAGCACATTGGTGGAAAAGCCAGGCTGAACATCCTTTTAAGGCTGCTACCATTTTTCAATAAAGTCCTCTCGGATGGTTCCCTATCATCGTCGCGCCACCTTTCCCAGATGTCGTCTACCTATTTCCATTACCTATTCTTAATATTTTTTAGGTCTTTGCAAAAGTTCACACAACGTTGTACGTAAATGCGTTTTTTGGAGGAGGATATGAAATTGTGTACATATTTTAGCATGTT